>JAANSM010004218.1:0-11655 GCA_036850725.1 Orchesella villosa
TTGACAGTCCCTCATTTCATGGTCGTTTGCTTTCTGAGCGCATTTAAGTTTGCACTAGGATGGAGTTAGTGGAACGGGAAAATGTGTCATCTAAATCATAAACTCGGCTCCAGGAAGGATGTGTAGGTAAATTCCACGGAAAAAATAATACCAGGAACAACCCCGTCACCCGTTAGAAAATCTGCTTTACACACTACGGTTTCCCATGAATTATTCTCCTGCTGACAGAGCCTCATCCGAAACGTGATGTGATGTTGCATAATCTAAGCGGAAACCAAATTTTGTCATCAGTATACATTACATAGACCAACATGATCATAAAGTTTCAAAATTGGAGACGATTCTAGTTCTCACGATCGGATTAAAATCTTTGCATGCCATTGCTTATAACGTGACGTGACAGAATTCAGATATGCATATTGACATGAAAGTTCAAATAAAAACGATCAATCCAGCATGTTTCACATTTCACACTTGCACATGATCATTTGATGTACTGATTTCTTCCTCCTTAAAGCAGTGTAACGTCTGCTGCGACGCGAATAAAGTTTTTGTAACTGGTCGTGTCGTAATAGCGTGGTATAAAAAACGCCATATCGTATATGTGAACGCACGACTTGTGATCATGAAATCTCGTGATGATGATCAAGATGGTGTCGTGTCAGCAAAACTATGAAGCTGTGACTGTCATTTTACGCTCTGGTTTGTAGGTTGCCGTTCTGTGTCTTTAGTGTGTCGCTGTTTCGTTCAAGCTTTAAAATCCTTACTCCACCTTGAGATGGGCTAAATGATTGGGGCGATTAGGATGGCCGTGTTAACCTAGTTCATGCATTGAATTATTGCATTCCATAGCAAGAAAGATGAGTCTTAAACATTCTTGAGAAAAAACAGTATGAATTCACACATTTCAATTTTCATCAATACATCATGTAAGGAGGTAATGGGATGTATATGATAAATGCAAGAATTTTTTTTTAAAGAAATGTGTTTTAAAAGTGCGCTATTTGTTCCTCCCACAAAAGTTTTTCATGAAAATATTAGAATTAATTCATTATATAAAAGATTTTGTTTTGTTCATTATGAAAGTTGTTTGTATGTAACTGTTTGGTTTAATAGTCAGAAATACATTGAAAAACAAATTAAACATTGTTTCATAACATTTCTTTAGTAAGTTCATTATAATATTCCTTGAATTGAGTGTTATATACTCTTCTACAACTCTGTTTACAAAGGAAAGAAAATCTGTTTACAAAGAAATTCTGAAACTAAATATTATAGAATTCATTGTCTAGCTATTATGTAATATAGTTCTGCAATGTCAAAGTTGTATAACGTACACTTTAGTTACGTAAGTTGAACTTCAACCGTTGAAGTGTATTTGTAATATACTCAGTCATCAATAGTAGTACTACTGTCAATGTTTGATGTATTTTCCTTTTTCAAGCTTTGTGATTAGTTATGCGTTGTATACATACCTACGGCTAATGAAGTGTATTCGTAATATACTCAGTCATCAATAGTAGTACTACTGTCAATGTTTGATGTATTTTCCTTTTTCAAGCTTTGTGATTAGTTATGCGTTGTATACATACCTACGGCTAGTGGTGAACGTATTCGAAGAATTGAAGAACAAACGAGAGTGTCAGAGATTGGAACTAAGAAACGTTTCCGTAAAAACAGGAGCAGTGTTGTTTGAAGAGCTTCCATTAAAGGCATTGACGTTAGAAGAGAATTCCACTGAAAATAAGGCAAGAGGTTATGGAGTCTGTACTTTGTGATGATCACTGCCTTCAAAAAATTCCTGTTCTTCGCTTCGATAGTTTCAGGAGTCAATTTCTTAAAAGACTGACTTTGTTCTTTGATGTTATTTGAACTATGATTATCCATTACTGATTTACATAGACAAAGACATGCATTCATTATATCTCGATGGTAGAGCAATATATATCTATTTTTCTGTAAAAAAAAATCCGATGTATCCCATTGTTGCTCACATGTATGTTTCGTTCTCAAAGTACTAGGTAGGTGGATAGGTTTGAAAGCTTTGTTTTGTGAAGCAAATCGTTCGTGCTTGCTAATTTACATGGAAGCATAGTATTTTTAACTAGCGAACTTAAAAATTGTGTGAATACCAAGCTGGAATATATTTAAATATTATAGCTACTATGAAATTCAAAAAGGAAATTTGAGGGTCATAGTTTGATTTCTAACTTTTAACGAACTCACTAACAGCAATGAAGTAATGAATATAAATTCAATCACCTACTTACCCACAATCCATATTTGTATAATATTCATTACAAGGTAAATGTACTGAACTGAAAAGACATAAAGAACGAAAAATAACGCTCTCTAGAAGGACGAATGGATAATACCACATCACTAAAATGTTAATAAGTTTTGTGTCGAAATGAGTAGGCAAAAGCAGTTTTGCTCATGTCAGCTCTAACTATGGAATGAAGCGGAGTTGTTTTGCACTGAAATTGCAACCGCCTCTAATATGAGAATGAAGACTACGACGATAAACGTTGATTGCACTGATGTTTTTACCTGCATCATTCTTTTGACGAGTCGGCAGCTTTTTGTATTATCCTATAGTCTGTCGCACAGGAAAAAAAGAGTATTATATACAAGCACGCAAAAAGAAATAAAGTATAATGTACCGTTGAATCTGAAGACAGGGCTTAAAACTCAAAAAAATTCTATTGTATATGTAAACATCTATCTTGCCATATCATCATCCCTCACGTTTGCAACTTGTTCTTGTTTCACTGCACTGCTGCATGGAAAGATCATTATCAACGTAGAGGGAAAGAGAGATGCATATAATTTTTTACTGCAGTTTAGTTAACTGTATATCATTTGCTTATTTTCCTTGAAACTAATTTTCTTACCTTGGTTCGTTTTTTCTTCCATTTAATGAACTATATGAATAAGGTTTATATATGAATTTCGCAATGCATTATGCATGCATATCTCCATGTAAGTGGGTTTTATTACTTGAGCAGTGAGCTCCGTCTGCGTTTTTGTGTGTAGTTCAACTAGTTCTCAGTTTCAGTTTGCACTTTGTGACCGTCAATGTAGTCGTCCTCATCATCATCATCACTAATACCAGTATTGCAAACTGCGAAGGAGTCAATAGTTGCGGTGATTGTGCTAGTTTAAAAGCACATTTTGTGGTGCAAGTTCACTTTGCAAAAAAGCAGTGGCTCGGCAACTGGCAGTATCAGGTTTTCGAAGAAGAGTTAAAAAATTGTTTCGTTTGTTCTGTTGCTTCAGTATACGTTTTCGGGCTTCCCACTGGCCTTGTTTTTTTTGGGGGGAGACAGTGAGTGCAGTGTCAGTTAGGACGGCCAGGGTTTAATACCAGCTCAAGGAAAGATAATATTTGCGATTCGAGGGAATTGGTTTGGTTGCAAACAAGTTGTTCTTCTCATCTCTGCCTTGTTTGTAGAGTTGTAATAGCCTATAGTGCATAATATATATGAAGGCTTTGTGTCCTCTCCTCTCGTTTGGCATACTTATCGGGTAGTCCAAATCATTATCGGCTTCAGTTTACTTTCATCATTGACATCCTCATCCTCCTCATTTTTTAGCATTGCGCGTATGAAAAGAGCGTGGATGTTGTGCAATACACGTCTAAGGTTTCAGTGTTCGCATAGGCTTGGTCGGTTCGCTATGTGATCACACATTTTTTGACTGTATGGTGAGGAGGAAATGAGAAAATAAAATTCAATTTGACACCATTCAACCCGATAAGAGATCAAACATAATTCAATACTAGCATTAGATCAGACGCATCCATTTATAGCTTCCATCTCTTCGTTGAACGAGCTAGACGTGGAGAGGAAGAAAAAACACAAGTGCTTTTGGCTCTCAGCGTATAGCGTAACGAACTTAAAAAGAAAATTCAGTTTTGATTTTGACGCTGATCATTTTGCATGGGATAGAGGTGAGTGGAATGTGTATACGCAGTCTGATGTAAACTTATCCTTTTTAACAATCGTGTCGAAAAAATTGCACGTAGTTTTAGACATTTGATGAAGCATATCGTATTCCATTAGATATACTTTAGAAACGAGGTTACAAAGAATAAAGGTTTGTACTGGCTACAGCTGTGTCGTTGACGTCCTGGCATTCATGGTGATAAAACAGTGTGCTTTCGTGCTGTTTCGCGTTTTTACAAGCGTATCGAATCTAAAAATCGTTATGGCCATTGGTAAATCGGTTTCCTGAAATAAAAGAAATTCCCGATTGAGCCATATTGTATTGTGCCATGTCACATGTGGCAAGGGTTAGGAAGCAACAAGAACTTGTGTCAGTGGTAGTTAAAGCATTGTACTGTTTGCTGGGCAAAGTTATTTTTCAAAATATTTCGGTCACGTCGTCTAATGTTTCAGTATGATTCTTACTTGTGCTTATCAGATAAATGGGTGATGTGATGTGTGAAAATGGTTACATGCTTAAGTATAAATGAACGGGGCGTGCTGAAATTTTTAAAAGGGATTAGCCTTATCCTTTGTTGGAAAGTTGGGAAGACTGCTATAATAGAAAAATAGCAACAGATACATGCGTCGCTAAAAGTTATAAATATTTAGGTGCTTTGCCTCTTTTATAAGGTACACTATTATCAAACTTCTCTACTTCAATTCAAGGAACAAAGCATTAGCTTGTCAATTTCTCAAAACGTAGGTGGCTAGTTGCTCTGTACTCAAAAAGTTAGTTGCATATGAAGCTGATTGTATTCAATGTGCATATTGTGAATATCAGGCCATACATCCGATTAAATAACGTTCCTCGTTAGCAGCAATCATCTCTGTTTTTTGAGGGGTTTGAATTTGAACAACGCTTTCCCATGATTAAGTATGATTGTATTTAGCACCTTAAGCAATTCAGTTTGTAAAAATGGCCTTGTACTCAGTACCTAACTTTTCCTCCTGTGTAGCGTCTAATTCATGTAATATTTCATTTTTTATTTTCAGATTCCGGAGCACGGACTTGTAAGGCTCAACGAGAGATTACTACTTTTTAGACACGACTATAGTTCTACCAACATTCTCCAGATGATTAACTCCGCTTCAGAAATCACCGATGAGACGCTGGTGGAAATTGTGCTCACAGGTAAGCTTATTACTTATGCCTATGCCATAGGAATAAAAGTAATCTAATGTTTATCATAAATTTTGCGACCCTTTTAAAAGGCATTTGTGTTGTACTACTTGTTGGTTGGGTTCGAAAGTTGCAACTGCTCTGCTTGGAGTGCTTAAGCTTCACGTTCAAGCCACTTCCTTCCTTCTCATCCATTACGAGTATAAAATTGCATTTTTAAGACAGAAAACCTTGCATTGCTCCCGTTGCTTCACCGTTCCCCTAATTTCATTCATGGTCGAATTTTTTGTAATCATGAAATTTTAGAAAAAGAAAAGGGATTTCCAACGAGGAATTTAGATTCAAATATGATCTCAAATTTTTTAGATGTCTTGCAAAAAGAGTAACGTGAATAAAGTCAGCGTGGTTTTGCGTGAAGTGTGGAGTATGATACCAAAAGTAATATATGACATTGTTACAACATTTCCCGGCATTAAAAGTGATATTACGCTACATACGGTGCACTGTGTTGCGTGCCAGAGGACCCTGATGAACTTTCCCATCCGTAATAATGAAAGAAATATTACTAGGTGTTCGCCAGAAAAAAAATTCCACCGCACACAAGTGGCCTACATACCAGGATAGCAGCTGGTGGAAGGCAAATGAAACACTTTAATGAGTTCGCTTCTCCATATGATTATGAAAATGAAATTAAATTTCTATATTTAAAGTCATCTCCAGTCCTTTTTATATAATTACATACTTGAGCATGACCTCATATATGATAAATCGCTTATGTGTTGGGGTTTTGGATCCTTCGTATCAGGATATGAGTCGCATTCCTTTCCCAAAATAACGTGTTTGTTATGTGAAATGAGGGAATTATGTTGAATTCATGAGGGGTAAGGATAGCGGCACAAAACGAGATGGAAAAAGTAGAAAGTAAAACTTTTTCTTTTCTCATGTTGACACGCTATATTGCGTAGCATTTTCCCCAATTTAGACTATGTGTTATTCAAATGGAACAGTGTAAAGTGGTAATGTAAATTCCACTTTTTAGCTATCTCAAAAAGTAGAATGGGAGAGGAGAGAGCATGGGAAAATGTCACATTTTAAGGAGAACGTATATAAATGAATCACACCAAAAAATACTTTATACGGTGCAGACTCTTCAAGAAGCGTAACAGCAGGCTGCATGCTATACATTTAGGTGTACGATGAGATACGAGGGCAACGTGAAAGTTGCCTAATATACCACGGTCCCTTTTAGAGACCATCAGAAACTACGTTTAGAAATAGAGGAGCTGGCTTCCTTCATCCTTCCTTTCCTCGTAACGGAGGAGCAGTCATCAGAATTCCATTCGAGCACATGTGGCATAGTTAGTCACTATATACTACTACTCCAGTTTTCTCATGCACACATAATACCAACCATCATATATATCGAGTAAGTGAAGCGTGCTGGAAAGATCTTTTTTGCTGCTACTACTACTACTACATGCACTCGACTACGTTCACCTCATGACTGTGTGTGCACCCCGGCTGGAGCCACAGAGCTCAGTCAGCCAGCTTGAGCTCCAACTTCCATACTCGTCTCCCACGAACCCGTTTTCTATCTTTGTGCTCAGCTGAATGTGGATGGAGAAGAAAGTGAGAAGAGGAGCTAAAAATAGATTTTACGATTGTAACTTTTGTCCTGTCCTAAAAAAAGTATAGGGATTGTAAGTTTAGACTACAGTTGTAAGGANTGTAAGTTTAGACTACAGTTTTAAGGACGTATGCATACAGATAGGTTCGAATCATATTGTAGTAATGTATTGTGTACTAACATCATAAACAGGAGCAGTTGCACCAGCATGGAATAGAGAGGAAAATAGTGAGCTATATTTAAGTACACTTTTCCATGCACACATTGAGAGACTAAAGGAGTGAAAGTAAAAGTGTTAGCCGCTTTCTACCTCCTTGCTCGATCTATTTTTTGTCGGATGCAGAGCGGTATAAAGGAGTAGAATAAAAGTATTATAAACGCTCGGTGTTATGCTACGTCCTTGGTTCCTTTTAGAGCATAAACTATCATATATATGCATATATATATGTCCTTCTGCAACCTGTGCGTACCTACGCATTTGATAAGGACGATAGACTGGAGAAGCAAATTCTCAAACCCAAAAACCTGTTTTGACTGGGGTTTGGCTACAAAAATAAAAGGAGAATAGCAAGTGTGCTTACTGATTACGTACATTCACAGAAGTGCAAATCGTTACGCAGTACTTCTATAAAAACAACTTTTTCCCTGCCCATAAGTAAATACTATAGGCTGAAATGAGCCAGCGAGAAAGTAATGATGAATGTATGTGTGAAAATGTTTTTACTCTCTTATATAGATGGGACTGCGTCTTATGAGACAAAGGAAAGTAAACTTTTCTGCCAAAATGAGAAAGTTCAGCTTTTCTTTTGAGAAAGAATGAAAGTTAAGCTTATTCTTGCTCTCCTTTCTCTTTTTTCTTGTTCGGGATGCTACTTAACTTTCTATGTTTATGTTAAAGACTTGATATTCGAAAAGCATTGCAAGTTTTGTTCTTCGCAGTTTCATCGACAATATAAAAAAACTATGGAAGATCTATTCTTCCACTGACTTACAATATAGAACAAAGTGCATTCTCTTATAGGTATGCCCGTATTTTCACCTTTATAGTCTGCAGTTAAGACTTGTAAATTGCTCTACCATTGCACACAAAAGTCTTTCCCGTTTGCACAATCTCTCAGCTTTTCTTAGAGACCAATTACAGTCGATAGGTGTTGGTGTTCATTTAACGTTCACTTTTATTTTTCATGTCCTAGTCCAATGGGAAATAGAATCCCTGTTTTTTATCCATTTGTGCATTTCACATTAATAGCTTAGGAGTAAAAATAAAAGTTTTGGTAGATAGGATGGGATGTTGAAGAACTGAACTAGACTGGAAGCATTAGTGTCGGCAGTTTGACTTGTGCTTGACTAGTTAAATCATCCTGTGGGTCAGTCAGTCAACATGTCTAAGCCTTTTTCTATGCTGGACCAATAAAATTCTTTGCTTAGTGCTGGATTTTACAAGACAAGTAAAAACATTTTCCCATTTACGCATTAGATCCCACCGCAGTACTTCACTGTAATGTATTATGGAGGCATTAGAGGAAATGATTAGTGTGGAGCAAAATGTTACGTTTAACTTCCGGCACCAGACGTCAATAAATGATGCTATGAAGTTTACGAGAGTTGAGCGTGCTTACGTACTGTTTAGATCTGTTATGTATACAATACTAAATGTTTGTTAAAACTGGAACCGTTTTAGTGAAATCATAGCATTTTATAGAATAGAGTAGATGGATAGAATATATAAGAATTTCATAGGCTCATATACGGCATGATGCTAAGTAAAATCAAGTTTCTTGAAAGATAGTACTGTTACTCAGGAAAGAACGAGACATTAAAAATTGTGTAAGCTTCGCTCTTCCCTCCTACGTAGTCATCCTAGGAATACGAATTGTTTGTAATCTTACTTGTTGCCTGGAGTATAGTGCATCAGTTTTTAGATGATGACTTCAGTCAGACGCATTAATCTTTTACTCGGTATTCAAGACCATTATGAGCTAACAACATGTTCGAAATGGATTCTAAGAAGTGACGCTAGAGTAGACACTACGCTGCCACTGCCACTGACGTTGATAATCATGACGGGGAATGAAAAAAGTTTTAGACAGTCGAATATCTTTATTGAAGTGGAAGATGAATGGGTGGGATATACAGAAAAGGCAAACTATAGCTTCGAAGATGACCTGGAGCTACGCAATATAATGAATCTGTTTTTACCCAACCTTCAAATCTGAAGCTGGAAAGGCATACACCTACAAAAGTACATAATAAAATGGAAGGGTAGTTAGAGAGGAAGTACACACACATGCCCAATAGCTGCAGCAGACTCGTAAACTCTTTTTTTTAGTACTTCAGGGTGTATCTTATAGTTGGTCAGAATGGTGATATAGTTTTATGAGCACGAGCACTCGTATCATTGCTTAATCTTCACCATGTAAGGAATTTGATGATAACTATGATTACACATGGTCATCATCCTAAGACATGAAGATTGTGGCTTCTATTTTGCACCTACTGTGTCCAGCATAGACTGACGTTTTTCTCATACTTATCCTTGTAACAAAAACCTCATATGATTCATACAGCACCATGCTGCTTGCTAGACAATTAGCAATAGGCGAATGAAGGATCCTTCATAAAATTCTCTTCACAATTGCATCACATGCGCATAAGAAGGATTTTATGTTGTTTGGCTAAAAGATTTCCTCATCTCATGTAATGTACATGCATTGACTGATTGACCATTCCATCAAAAGAAGCTGTATCAACATTTTTTATGCAGTATGGCTGCATTGAGTTGGCAATAAAATGGTATATTGTATCATGCATGCATGCTTTTTATCACTGACCTCGTCACCTTTCTCTTGAGTATTCCTTAAGGAAAATCAATGTAAATTGAAAGAACCAAAGCATGGGCTTTCATAGCAATAGACGTCAGGAGAAAGTGGAGATTGAATAAAATGTGGTCATGTCTGAATTGCTGGGTCTGCTTCTCTTATCTAAAAGAAGGGTTTCTGACTTTCTTGTCCGTGTTGGAAGCAATGGACGATATGATGATACGGCAAGAGAATGTATATAGTTTGTGGTCCACCAGGAACAGAATAGAATGAGGTCGTGCGTATATTAAGTAAATAGAGACTAACGTATAAAAAAGAAAAGTAAGACACGTTAAAAGCTAAAGAAGATCAAAATCTTTTTCTTCCAGAGAAAGCTCTTAACTAAAATGCAGAAGGAGAAAACCAGCGGTCCTAAAAACGGAACAAGCATACGAGAAAATAGTCAAAATAATAGAGCTAGGTGGACTCGAAGCAACTTTTAAGTAAACCATTTGGTATAGTACGTATAGGTAGGTAGCCATAAAAATTGTTGGTAGTGTGTGTATAGTGAACATTGAGCAATGAGATGCGAGTGAGAGACTATTACGACTGGTGGTTTGATGATAGTTTATTACATGTACTTTTTGCACTAAATTGCTCTCCTGTCGAAGCTGGATTCCCCCTGGCTCAAGGAAAAGCAGGCAAAATATCGCGGATCGTGGTTACAATACACTTTCTCTTGGCTCTGCACTAGCAACAATGCCAACAAAACTCGTGCCTTATTTTGCCTTGAATCCTGTTAGTTGTTGGTACAAAAGAGATTCAATGAAAAGGAATGTAGAGGACTTTTCAGAGATCCATAAAAGAGGAAGGAGAAAGAAGACAGAGCATATCAAGGTCGAAATTTGTGCGGTAAATGTACCCTTTTGCAATATATTAAGATAAAAATAGCGGATTAAAATAGGTGGATTGAGAGGAAGGAAGGATGTTGCTGTTACATATGTTGGCAGCACGATTGAAAACGTAATAAAAAAGCTAGAAAAAAATGTTAACATTTCTTCATAAATTCTAAGCAGGTTGCCTACAATAACCAAGCCTGCTTCTTTATTTTTGACTTGATGAATGTGAAACTTGGAACTGGAGTCGACCTTTTATTTCTATTTTTATCCTTCTTTGTTATTTATGTCATATTGTAGCCAACGTTCCACCACCGGAGGATGTTCAAATTCGGCCGCACGCCCTATCCGTCCATTCATATAAAACGCCAACATTTTGTGACTTTTGTGGGGAAATGCTTTTTGGATTAGTTCGTCAAGGGCTCAAATGCGAAGGTAAAAAACCACATGTCTTATTTATGATATGATGATGAAACTAAACATTTTTTCAGTAAATTTTTATTCCCACCATGTATTTGCAGCTCTATTTCGTACAATATTTGAGCAAAACGCTTTGAGAATGATAATGGAAACATTTTTTCTCTCCTTTTGTAGGGTGCGGCTTAAACTACCACAAACGATGCGTGTATAAAATCCCAAACAATTGCAATATGAGATACAACAGACGGAGATCATCTTCATATCTTGGAGTGCCTCGAAGTCCCTCGGAATCTGGATCGATCAGTTCCATCTCCGCATTGTCGGATGACAGTAGCGTTGTATCACCGACCATCGTTGGAGGACTGGTGAGTACAACACGTACAGATAAATTGCTTAGTGTTCAAGTGTTCATGGAAGCATAATGTACATATATACCAGAGCGTCTGGTCATTATCTTTTGGCGTTTGATGTGATGTGATATGATATTGACGATACTATTTGCCACAACTCAGATTTTTATAACGTAACATACTTATAATATGGCTTCCCCATTTTTCTACTGGATCCACCATACTAGGAAATGGAATAAAAAAAATAAAAATTGTGTTCAGAAAGAATTCGTTACCCCGAAAGGCAACGCGTGTCTTATCTATTTTCGCTAATGCGACGTTACGTTATACAATGTTGTTTGCAAACGGATCCAAGATCCCCCACCAGAAACTTGGAGGCAAAGGCGTGACAAATATGTACAGGTGAAAATTTCCTGGAATAATGCCCATCAGAATGGCAGTGTTTGGCTATTATT
>JAANSM010004219.1:0-11654 GCA_036850725.1 Orchesella villosa
CAGCGAATTAAGTATTTAATTAAGGCAAGCAAAATTTGGAACACAGGTAAAGTTCTTTACCATGATATGAAGTCTCCTTATAAAACTAAAAACTTTTTCATGTGGACGCAGTCATCAGATGCAAATAAGATTGACGGAAATGCTGTTGAGCCGATTGGTATTGTGATCCTGGGATCAGTGTTTCGTCTTCTTGGGGTTTGTTTGTATGTATGCTTTGTTGGGTTGATTTGTGAATTGGTTATTTATCATAAATATTTTATGAATAAGTATGTCATTTAAATACATACAGTTCCAGCTCTGGTATGGTTAAGTTTGACTGTAAGACTAGTCAAATAAAAACGTTCATATTCTTAGTCAAACAAATTTTAAATTATGATAAAAAAGTGTCCAGTTTATATATTTTATTTTAAATAATTAAATTTAAAAATCAAGAAAATATGTGCACATTTTCTTCAGTTAATATATAAAACAGCTGAAATAGCAGTATTACTTAATGAACTAAGTAGTGTGAACAACGTTTGCTTTTTTATCACAAAAAATATTCCATAATCTACTCCAAAACTTTTATATGAATAACACAAAGCACTTGCCCGCTTTCCAAGAGGTCTATACCGTAAAATGTTTACATAAAGGTTAAAGCTCGCCGAATGAACTTGTGCAAATAGAATCATGGTTGCAAGCAAAACGCTTAATGAAACTATCATAAAAAATCCACCAAATACTTTGATAAGCAATGAGCCAGTCGGTGTTAAAACAGCACAAAATCCTCCAATAAACAACCCATACATTAGAGCAATGGCAAACGGCCAGGCGACTTCAGTGGTGGCACGATTATAAATAATATTGAGGATGCGGAGCTTAGAGAAAATTCTCATGCTGTTGTAGAACTCGCAATGGTTTAGGTGGAGCCGATTACTGCAGATTATTCAATGTATTCTTTACTGCTATTAAGATTTGCAATAGTAGTAAATTTCTTTTTCTATATTTAAATTTTTCACTTACCTCAAAAAAATTAGGATAATTATAACGTTCTGAATGTACGTTAGAGTGCAATATGTCACACCCAAGCACGCTCCCCATCCAGTGGCTTCAGAACAGGTCGTAAAAAATGATAAAATACATAAAGGCCACGTTAGCTCAATGCAAAAATTTTTCAGCGCCGCTGGAAGTATATAATAGAGAATGTACCAGTCCTGGTCATAAAATTTGAAGAAGAAAAATGGGCTGAGGGTAAGTTGAAATGTAGCATAGAAGCAAATTGAACCTAAAATGAAGTTTCGTATTTTTGCAGATTTCTCCAACAATTTAGTTCTGTAAAATGCTAAAAGTTTATGGTATAAAATAATTTTTTTTAAATTAGCCAAAAATACAAAATTAATCTGCTAAGTTTTATACAATACCTTCGATCCGTTTGCTTAAAGCAATTGTTTGGTTAACAAACTCGACCATTTCGTTTGGTCTCATGCAATAGCAAAAGTGCGCAGCAACACCGGTACCGTAACAGGCAGCCCACGTGATGTGTAGAAATAGATGGGCAAATCGCTGTTGTTCCAAATATATATTCAAATTCCTCCATAACGTTATCACAAGAAACGGCAAGTAAATCAAGTATTTAAATGCGATTCCGTAGTAAATTGAGCGCCGTACTCCTGGTCTCAATATTTCTAATATTTTCTCCTTTTCCCAGTTACAACGAAGTGGAAAAGCGTTTAATAATGAAAATAATTTAAAGAATTTGAGAATTGTGTTTTGCGTAAATTGAGTAATTGACTGCATTTTGAAACGCTACAAGCTGACCAAATTTTAGCTTATTTTATTGAGACAACTTTGAACTTACCCCCGCTGTCAACTAATTTTGTTGAATAAGTAGTAGGCTTTGTATTGGATTCATTTTAATAAATACGCTGACTGAATTAACAGTACTTAATTCCTTGAGTTACGTTGGTTCATAAAATATTAATGGCTTGACATAAGAAAGTCGAACTAATAAGTAGTTTGTAATACCTTGTAAGGGTTTATTTAGAGAAAGTTGATAAAGAGGGGTATTCCAAAGAACAACGTTTGTATCACATAACAATAATCATAGTAATCAATTTATGGAATTACACAAGTCGTCCATTTAGTTCCAGTGGATTCCAAATGAGTATGACCACACAAATTGTAAGAAGGAAAAACCATGACATTCATGGACGAATCGATAATTATATTCCTTAAGATGTCCAATCCAATACGCCTACATTTTAAATGAACATTTCAAGCGCAAACACGTCACAAGCTCCAAAGTAGAAGTCACTAGAAGTTATCTCTTTTAATTTTACATAGTCTCTGCTCGTACGTCCATTCGTCCTGCGAAACGGTACTACTCATTTATTTATATTCAATATTTGTTAACAAATCCTATCAGCCGAACAACCTTGGAATAGGGTGCTGTTTGTAATAATAATAATAATGTTGTACATTATGTGATCAAATGACAGGGTGAGTAACTCTGCTTAATTACGAGTCAAATCGTTTCATTAATAAATAAAACCATGAAAATCTTAATTCTGAAGCATTTTTAAGGACTCTTTTTTTCATAAATATTTTATTAATGTGCCAATTATATTCAAACACTATCAATATAAAAAATTAGTAGTCGCTGAAATACAAACTTGCTATGCATACATTTAATTACAGATTTTCTTAACTAATATACAAAACAGTTGAAATAGCAGTATCACTTAATTGGTCCAGTAATGTGAATAACGTTTGTTTCTTTATCTCAAAAAATATTCCATAATCTACTGCAATGTTCTTATATGAATTACAAAGAATACTTGCATGCTTTCCAATAGGTCTATGTAATAAAATTTTTTCATAAAAGTTAAAACTCGCCGTGTGCACTTGTGCAAAAAGAATCATGGTCGCTAACAAAACAGTGAATGCAACCATCATAAAAAATCCTCCAATAAATTTAGCAAGTAACGAGCCAGTCTCCGTAAATACAGCACAAAATCCTCCAATAAATAGACCATAACTCAGAGCAATGCAAAACGGCCACGCAACGTCACAAACTGCTTGATTAAAAATTGTGTTGAGTATAGCGAAGTTTTGAGTATATTCTAATGCTTGTGTAGAACTCCTTCCTGTCTCGATGTTTCATGCAAAGTTGGTTGCTGTCATGCAAAAAATAATATTTTTACCAAATAATATAATATGCTAGATAATTTATTCGTATATTTTACAACTTACCCTAAAACTTTCAAAATGTTAAAAACATTCTGAACGTACATTAAAGTACAATATGATGCGCAAAAGCAAGCACCCCACGCGGTAGCTTCAATATATGTGGTCAATGCGGACACAATAGCTAAAGGCCACTTTAGTTCAACACAAAATTTTTTCAGTCCAGCTGGAAGTACTTGATAAAAAATATACCAATCTTGATCGTAAAATGTGAAGAATAAAAATGGGCTGAGGGAAAGTTCAAAAACTGTGTAGAAGAATATCGAACCCACAATGAAGTTACGTATTTTTGCTGCTTTTTCCAAAAATGGAACCTTGTAAAATGCTAAAAGTTGCACAAAAATATAAATTTACCCAATTTGTTTCATCCCAAAACAAAATCACTACATTAATTTGATCGCGTTTATATCGTACCTTCAACCTGTTTGCTTATATTAACGGTTTGGTTAACATACTCAACCATTTGTTTTCGTCTGCAGCAGAAGGGATAATGAGCCGCAAGAGCAACGCCATAACTAGCTGTCCACGTGCTGTGAATGACTAAATGAGCAAATCGTCGCTGCTCCAAATATATTTCCAAATTGTTCCACAACGTAATCACAAGATATGGCCAGTAGATCCAACATTTAAATGCAATTCCGTAATAAATTAAACTCCGCACTCCAGGTTTCAATGGTTCCACAATTTTCTCATTTTCCCAGTTCCAATGAATGGGGTAAGCATTGAGGAATGAAAAGAATTTAAAGAATTTTAAAATTTGGCTTTCCGTAAATTGAGGAATTAACAGCGGCATTGTGGAAAACAAGGAATTAGCTATGGTCTATCGTTGTTATATTGAGAGAAGTGGGCTGTAATCGAACAATTGTATTGAATGCGGACCTAAGAATGGATCATTTTATTAAATACCGAGCGAATTAAGTAGGAACAGCTGAATGTATATAGGGAGTACTTATGGTTGGATAACGAAATTATTGGTTTCCAAAAGGTCAAGTTAATAACTAGTTTGGATTGATGGGAAGAGTTTCTTTTTTGCCAATTTTAGAACATGTAGTTATGAGCTATGTTAATAATACGTATCAATTCATAAGAACAGTTTGTATGACAAGTAAACTCTTATAATTATACGGTTTATTCAATTGAATACCGTATTGGGTCTCTACCAGGCTGGAAAACCCAGCGGGACCGTGGGCAATCTAATTCAAGAAAACATCAGAAAAAGGCAGTGGCGGTAAGTTTAACCTTTCTCAGATGGTGGATGGGTACTACTCAGTACACTAGGACCCCTCCACCATCTGATAAGGATTATATTTCCCGCCGCCTTTTTCTGATGTTTTCTTGAATTACATTGCCCACGGTCCCGCTGGGTTTTCCAGCCTGGTCTCTACGATAGTAGCCATAGCTTATTAGTGATGACATGGAATGTCGAAAGAAAATCCTTAATTTGTCCTTGCGAACGAACAGAAATATTTCGACAGACGTCAAAGATGGTACGCCTATGTCTGGCTGGGTGATGAATTTCTGGTGGATTATTACAACGGGTTTTGTACGCTTGTCTTAGCTGATGGTACGATACCACATTTTTGTTTTGTTCGTACATATAGTTGTCATAGTGCGATAAGTAATAACGATATGCTCAAGTATGGACAAAACTAGCTTGATATTTCAAAAAATATTGGATTGACTTCTTAAGACAAAGACCTAGTGACAAGCACATACATATTTGCAATTACAGTAATGATAACTTTGTTACTATTGTAGATTGTAGGCACATAACGAAAGTGTAGGGAATGGTTGTTGCGGAATTAATATGAGATACAAATATTTACAATTTCTTTTCGGTTTTTAGCTTATAAGATTGTAATAATGTTCATTTAAGTGCCAACTGTTTAATGAAAAGCTTGTTACGAACTAGAATTACTGCTAATTGTAATCACAAATTTACTTCGTCCAGCAAATTATCTACGATGACTATATAAACATGAAGTGCGACATTCCAGCTGACAGTTGAAATTTTAAATAAATTTGAAGTCGTTTTCCAAAACCCTCTTCGTATGAGCAAACTACAAATTCACTAAATGGAACTTAAAACATTGAAAGAACTGTTCAACTTTAATTGAAAAACTGGAATTGAGTTAGTTGTGCTTCGGAGCCCATTTCAATATTTGAATTTGGAAGAAGGAACCATAATTTACTTTTAATTGCTGCTCGAATCTACTTTTGTAAGCCATTTATGTAAATGAACCTACAATTTCGAACCAAATCTTGTCAAAAATTGGCAGTGTAATAACAACTTCAGTGGCGTTAAGACTTGGACAGTGATATTCTGCGAAAATACAAGTTTCACAATGAATTCCTCCAACGATTTGTCAACATGGACAGCTTCAACATTCCTAAACCTGTTTGAAGGCTGCTTTCTCATGCAATATGTAACCACCTTTTCCAAACCTGGATGGCCCCTCTCCCTATTTGAAGAATACGTTCGTAACCAGCAAATTCCGATTCCGGTGGTTCTTGATGACCTGGATGCTTTATCAGCATACCACTATATTAACTGCAGGGCGCGCAGGGGTTGCTACTACTGGAAAACGAAAACAAGATATGTCGGCGTTGAACCCTGCCTAAGAAACAACACCTGTAGGAAACATTCGTTTTCCCTCCGAAAATTTTATTCAAAGTTTTCTCTTTCAACCTGCATAGTTCAAAACTTAATTCTAAATAAACCTGATCCCGACTGGGAGTATTATTTCAGTCTGCTCCTTATCCTAGAAATGCCTCACTTTGGCATCATCATAAGCGACAGAATTCCCCATATATTCACGGCATTCGAGGAGCCGTTTCCAAGACAGAAATTTAAGTCCAATGCCATTATTTCTATTCCAAAATTTTATCTTCATGTCACAAATGGTAGTTTACACATAGAAAATTACTATTTTGAAGGTTACCGTTCGCAAAATATTTCTCGTAAAGGTGTTCATACCAAAACGGATTTACTGCGAATTTGGCACAGTCACTTTTCAAATCTAAGTGGGGTAACTGTGGTAACCAATTATGATAAGTTACATGAATCAGAAAAAAACACTAGGAATTCCACTGAAGTTTTACCACCTCTTGCATATCTCCATGTAATTTTAGCAAATACCTTTAACTATAGCTTTTTTAAAAGGCGACACAGCAGCTACGATGATTATGAGCTGTTGCACGCCGTTCACCTAATTGATACGGATTGGAATAGCTCCCAAATCCAGTCACAACTATCAGAATCCTCCCACAACTTCATAATAATTCCTCATCCCGATTTTACATCAATATTTGCAGGCGAATTCAGTAAATCATATTTCAATATTTTGTATGTTAAGCGAAAGGGGTTAGGAAAAGGCCTTGGGGTATTTATATCCCCGTTCGATAAATTTTCTTTAATTGGAATTGCAGCATTATTCATTTCTCTAAAACATCGTTTTAACGATTCCGTATTTCATAATAGAACCTGAAATTCTTAAATTAATTTTGGCATACCTTAAAAATATTTATGTAACCATAACAGCAGTTTTAGAGCAACTAGAAATATCAGTTAGTAAATGTAAAGGTAACGAAAGTCCAAACAAAATGTCAAGCAATATATTATTGCTGACGATGTGGGTTTTTGGGAACTTTTTTATGCTACAATACTACACAGGAAGTTTATTTTCTCTGATGACATCAGAAATCCAACCATTCAGAAATCTAGATTTCGCTCACCTCTACGATTCCTCAACAATCGTTTGTGCATCAGGCACGGAGCTATACCAAAACGGTTCGTCGTTACAATTGAAGGTTGCTGCTGCAAACTTTGGATCAAGATTAAAAGTAAGAAAGTACAGTCAATACGACGAAATTATAGCAAAATTGCCTTACTGTCGAGAAGGAAATTTGGCATCCCTCCCAGAAAGAATTGCAGCTCATGATCAAATTCAAACACATCAAGGAGGGATTCTTATTCACGGTGAAATTTCAATTGTGAGTCCTCCTGAGGAACAAAGTTGGATTGAAGAAAGTATGAGGTTTCTAAACTACTTCATTTACAAACGGGCTCTCCCTTATAGTTGGTACAGAACTTGGGTTGTTGGAAAAGAATGGGCTGGACTGTGGAATCCAATTCTAAAAAGGATGATAGAAAGTGGAATCTACGGTAAATGGGAGAAAGATTACGAAGCATCTCAAAAAATTCAATATTTAAAAGAGGCAACAAAAATGTGGAACAAGGGAAATATCATCCATCATAATATGGAGAGCCCCTATAAAACCAAAAACTTTTTCATGTGGACACATCTGACAAGTAGGAATGTTGGGAAAGGTGAAAGTTTTGAGGCAATTGGAATGGATGTACTTGGCTCAGTATTCTGTTTACTTGGTCTTTGTTTTTATATTTGTTTGATTGGATTAATATTTGAGTTGGTAATTCATCACAAGTACTTTATGACTTATTATAATTTTCCTAGTTGGGTTCAAATTTTTATTGAAACGTATTATGCAAACGTTTACGCTCCGTCTCCGTCTAGATCCCAAACTTTCACTGACAACTGGGAGGAAACATTCAATATGATTGTGAAAAAATGGAATTGAATTTATGAAAATTTATTCATTTAATTTTCAAATTTAAACATACGTAGTTGATATGCACAAAAACTTATACCTTGCTAAAATACAAATACATTGCACGAAATAACATGAATGATATAAATATGAAATAAAATATGTAAATGAATCCACATAAGCATATGAACCACTTTTACACTCTCAAAAACATTATAAACACAGAAGCAAGCTAAGCAGAACTGCTCAGTCATGCTAATGCTATGTAAAGTAATACTGAACTTTGTGCAGAAAGCTTTGATCTTTGGTACGTTACGTATGCTGCTTGAGGTTTTCAATTTACCGCGTTCCTTTCACTTCACTACAGTACCATGATGATGATGATGTTGATGATGACACGCAACATTTTTGGTAGTAGAGAAAGAATGAGATTAAAGTTGAAGGTTAGCAAAAGAAGCCATATGTCAAGCATCAGCAATTATAAGAAACGAAATTAATGATAATTAATCAAATTGTCAACCTTTTCATGTTCCCTTACATTCACTTTAGAATGTTTAACATTCTGCCATCGACCTAAATTGCTGACATCAAAGTGAAAATATGACTACTTGAAGCAGATGTTGTAAATTGAACTTCAAAAGCGTCAAACTATACGTTATTAATGTGAGCTCGAAGTAGTATACACATATATATATATATTTGTGTATTCAAGAACATAAAAAGATCAACTAAGAAAACAGTGTGATTTTAGAATTTCGGCAGTCATTCTAAAATTCTATATTGCTTAAAAAGGAAAATCAAAATTCATTGAATGGAACAGCAATAGGGCATGTCAAATGTGGTCGGGTCTGTTATATATTCTCCTTTCAATCCAGTTCCTTTCTGTCTGGCTAATTTCATGATGCTTGGATGAAAATTTTGTGGGAAAGTTCTGTCTGCCTGTTCTTCAAAGAGCTTTCCTCAATGACCTCAATGTCAATAATGTTAACTGATATACAAGTTTTGCACTAGCTGCTTTATTACATTATCTTGAAATAAAGTACTTCGGAACATGATCAAAACCAGGAATTTATTGATAATTCACCTCGCTGGTACGTAATTTTCTCAGCTTGCTTCCGCTTTCACCTACGGTCATGTATAGTTGGAAAGTCTTTGCAATGTAATAAATATAGCAGTGCATAATTATTAAATCCGAAGTGAAATTGTATACGGCGTTTCACTTTTCTTTGGAAACCAATGCACTTTCCCAAAACTTAACTTACACCCTAGGTCATTGCCGTCTCCATTTACAACTTGAAGGCATGGGTTTTTAATATAATAAAAATGCAGACGTGCATAATATAGTAATATACTGCGTCGACTTCCTATCCATCGTCAGTCATCAGTTGTAAATGCCTCTTTCAGGCCTATGTAATATAGTTTTGTATTTGCAGAAAATATTTGTATCGTTACTACTTATTATTTCTTGCAAAAAGAACAAGTTCTCATATTTTCGACTCTAATGTTCTCCGTCCAATTAATCATTACTGTTGCTCATAAAATAGAACAACCCAACGACAATATTCGCATAAATTACAATGTGAACGCGAGATATCCATTAAAACATGAATTATCCATGTAATTATATGAAATATGCATAAACCTATGGATATTTAATAATATCTACATTCGACCATAATATTTACATGCAAATACATACACACAACTCAAATCGTAGCGAAGGTTTAAGAACTTGCATGTTTGGCAAACTTGTCCAAAGGAAATCCACCTGGGATTTTGTGCATGTCATAATTATACATGCCAGTTATGGACCAACAAGTTGTGGTAATGTTCATATAAACATATGATATGGTATAATATGGATATAGTCCGTCTAACATACATTTTTGAAATGAACAAAGGCTAATTTAATGGACTGGAACGGCAGCTTCAGCATAAGAACACGGTCTGCATGTAGCTACTTTTGTGTTTCTAACACATCGTCTATGTTTCAATCGATATGCACTTCAATTCCCACTTCAGGAAGCCGGAAAGCTGTCAAACAAAGTCTTTCACTTCAACGGAGAAAGTGAAGTGAACAGTGTAGACGTTGTAGACTTCCAAGTGGAGGATTCTAAAAACTTTCTGTTCAAATCAGTTTCAAGGAAAATATAAATTGAAGGGTGAATTTCAGAATATCATCATAAAAGATGACGGAAAACATTGAGGAAGATAATCACAGAGAAAGATCCAGGGGAGATGGTGAAAGCGGAGGTTGTTGCAGTTGGAAATTTTGTTGGTGGAATCCACCGCAAGAAGCTTTGGTTTCAGAATTCTTTAACGAGTCTTCACTTCACGGATTGAAATATATTGGCCAACCAAAGAGACATATTACAGAAAGGTAAAGCAAAAATATATTTTTAAGACGTTTTACTAAACGTTAAGCTAAATCAAACCCAATACTTCAAAGGTTTCTCTTGTTGCATAGGATATTCTGGTTTCTCGCCTTCGTGGTTGGAGTAGTTGCTGCAGCCATTTTAATTTATGCAATGGTTCTTCGCTATGAAAATACTCCCGTTGTTGTATCCTTTCAAAGCGAGGAGCAGCTAATTGAAACTATACCATTTCCTGCTGTTACATTTTGCAACATTAATCAGGTTACATAAATTAGAATACATGACGACTTCCGATTTTATATAGCCTACAATATGAAGAAACTTTGCTTTAGTTTTCAAGGAAGAAAGTTAAGGAGTTGGAAAGGTAACTGTTGGATTATATTATATATTTTCATGTTATATAGAAAGTCTGCAGTTTATATCTAAATTTTTGTATGCTTAAAGGGTTGCTAGTCTGCCTACCCATGAAGATTATGAGATGGCTAAAAGGAACTTGTCACTGGTTGGGTGAGTCATCTTTGGTTTAAGTCTTAACGAGTAATAAATCTTAAGGTTCATTTTCATTCATTAGTTTTTNCTTGTCACTGGTTGGGTTAGTCATCTTTTGTTTAAGTCTTAACGAGTAATAAATCTCAAGGTTCATTTTCATTATTTTTACAATCTGATATATGTTTAAATAATTTAGATCGTTTTGCCAGTCTCAAAAAAGTTTCGCCCAAAACAGTGATTTTGCTTATAATCGAGGAGATCCGAAAATTTTGGACTATAGCAATTATGACAAAATTCAAAAGGATATGATGGACTTTTTAGTTGACGTAAAAACAACCAAAGATAAAATATAATATCAAAAAATTTACAAGCAACTAGCTTATTAATACTTTATAAAAATTATAAAAATTGACGTTCCTATGCAGAACACTGTGCCATGTGATGAAATGATGCGACTTTGCATGTTCGAAGGCTCAACCCTTAGCGAATGCTCAACTATGTTTGAGCCTGTGATTACTGAATTTGGAAAGTGTTGCACTTTTAATATGCTGCCACTTCCTTTACTTTTGAAGAACCCGTAAATAAAATTTATAAATATATAAAATAAATACAATAATGAAAATATCAATTTTTGTCAAAAATGAAAGGTTTAAAGAATTTTATGAAAGGCTATTCAAAGTTTCAAAATTCCTTTTCCAGTTCCAACGAAGGAAAGAAAAATGCTTCATTATTGAATAACCCGGCTTTAGGAACTCGTTTAACATGGGATGATGAAGAAATTGCGCTGTGGTCAATGTGGAACTATGACAAAGGTTTCATATTGCCCCCACCAAATTATCATGATCCACAACCAGGTGATATTTACCTTCCTATAAGACAACATGGACCTGGCAAAGCGTATGGATTTTCTGTTCTACTTGATCCGATGACAGGTACGATGCGATGGTACAATTTTTTTTGTTTGAGAAAATTAATTTGCAAATGAAAATTTATTTC
>JAANSM010004220.1:0-11654 GCA_036850725.1 Orchesella villosa
TTGGAGTCGTTCTTCAAGAGTCGCCGAGAATTCTTGAATTCCATTTTTGCTGAAGATTACTTTCCCTTCTTTGTGATTCTTAATTACATCAGAGCCCTTTTCGAGCATGATATTTTCTGAGAATAGATTTGCTCCTCCTGGAATGTATTGAACATTTAGCAACTTAATATCATACCAGTTTTTCCGTATAAGAGCTTTCACTTTCACTGTTAATGAGCCAAGTACTTTTGCAAAGGAGCCATCTACCACTTCCACTCGTTTTGGAGTTTTGAATTCTTCATAGGATGTGAACCAATCGATGTTGCCGCAGTGGTGTTGGCTTGCACCACTATCATTGTACCATACCACAAGATTACTTCCAACAACAAAGGCTGTATTGACTGAACTCTTATCATCCTCGGCTTTTTCAGCTCTCTTCTTTGGTTCGTTCTTACACTCCGATTTCCAGTGGCCTTTAAGACCGCAGTTATGGCATTTTGTTCTTTTCTTGAGTTTTTCAATTTCTTCTTTTGATTTCTTCTTTGGCTGGCCAGATTTAAAAGATTTCTGACCATCGCTCACGGGAGATGATTTAGTTTTCGCATCCTCTAATTCCCAGATTTTAAGTCGGTTTAGAAGAAGTGAATTTTTCGTCCATCATGCTGGAGATGACCCTGGCTACTACAGCCTCATCTTCCACAACTACATAAAGAATACGAAGGGTTGCTGCTATTGACTGGATCTCGCACATTGATTTGACAGGGGAATCTTTGGTCAATATTGAATATAACTGCTGCCAAAGTAATTGTTTGTTTTCGCCGCTTGTACTTTCGTACATTGTTGCTGGTTTTTCCCAGACTTCTTGAGCATTGCTACAGCTGGACACTTCTTCGACTCATCTGACATGCTCATTAACATGGCTGTCAGCGCTTCACTCGACTTCTGATCCCATGTAGTCTGAATTTCTCCCGTTAAGGGAGGTCTTCCTTCTGTTCCAGTCACTACTCCTGGTGATTTGTGAGAATGCAACAGGCTCTGCATACGCATTTCCCACACACGATAGTTATCACCATTCAACTTGGTGATAGATCCAGTGTCGTATTTGTTTGTCGTAATGTACGTTGTGGTTGTACTCGTATACCCCGATATTGTGGCCATTTTGACCACTTCGGTAAATTTCCGTGGAAATTTTCGTCTGACTTGAAGTTTCTACTACTTCGGTTTTCCAAGTTTGATTTCTCAGTCTTGTTAGATACTGGTGCTGAACGTTTTACGCTCTGCTAGAGTTAATCAAGCAATCGATCAGATTGCACTTTATTATATACTACATTGCACTATTCATTGGTACATTCCATAAGACATTCATTCATTCTGCAATTCATACATTCAACATTACAAATGTGCTTACTAGCATAACAATAACTTAAGTGACATTATGTTTGTCATATTATAACAGGTACTCTCAGCGTACTTCTTCGTAGTGTATATTGACGACCTAAGTCCTACTAAATAAATCGAACTTGGGCTGTTCAATTCGCTCATTGTTATTTAATCATGTATACTGCGCGGATGATATATGCCTACTTGCAAAGAGCATATTTGTACTAAAAAAGCTACTTCAAATCTGCGAAACATACGCCACTGAACATGATTTGACATTTAATCCTAAGAAAACGGTATTTCAAGCTTTCATCGATAATTCATTTGAGCACTCTAGGCCGCTCATCAAATTATGTGGTAAAAAACCTCCAGTGGTCAGATACAGTGCGATACCTCGACTTTGATATTAACTGCAAAGACAGGGATTCTGAAGAGCTCATGAAAAGGCGGAAAGAACTGTATTCAAGGGCAAATCTGTTGAAAAGTAGGTTTGGTGCAGTAGAGAAGTTAAAATCTCTTTAAAACTTTCTTCTCTGCAATGTATTGTGCTAGTCTCTGGGCCCCAGTCAATAAACACCTTCACTACACTGATAATGGATTACAGCAGAAGTTACAATGTCTCGCAAATGTTCGCAGAAAACTGTGAACGATTATTTCCCAATGCGTAGAATATCGGCATACTCTCTACTTCGTCGGACTGCGGAGTCCAACAACCGAATTATTGTTGCCATTCTGTGCTCAAATGTTTTCTGCTTCTCCTCAATTACTCTGGAAGAGCCTGCTAACAAAATAATTTATTATATTTTTGTTTTTGTATGCATTGTAATGAAGCTGTTGTTATGAAAATATGACATTGTGAAATTATTTTCTTTCTTGAGGTTGCTATAATTGACTCGTTCATTATCAGCGGGTGCAGATGGACAAACAGCCAGGGTTCTGACCTACTTGTATTAGTACCTAGTCTATGGATTTGATTTATCATGCCATGAAACCTCAGAAATCTACAATAAAGTCAAATAATAATAATAATAATAATAAATGCTCGGTTTCTGTGTGCGCCAGCAGAAGTCGCCATGATTGATAGCTGGGTCACTAAATGGATTACATCTTTAGAAATTGGCCTTATTGATGAGACAAACAGTACATGCATGATACTGATTTATTACAGGGGTAGTGAGTGCATACATTGCGTCTACAGAAAGGTATCACATCAGACTAACGAATGGTCAATGGAATGGCTCAATGAGTCATGGAAATATCCTTATATTATTTAATTGAAATTATCTAAATCTGCTTGGATGTTGATGGGTCCTTCGTACATCGTATATTCACTATTTAACATAGATGAATCGTCAAAACTTAAGGTACCTAAAAAAGGTATACTACGTAGGTTGAGTTTCATCATCCAGACACGCCCCTCCCATTTCGTCCCTGCATATGCTTTTGGTGTGTGTGTCCCGGCCAATGAAATTCAAATTAAACACCGCGTACATATGTAAACAAATGACAATATTTTATTACACATCTTACTTTAGCACTCTTTTACGAAGCTGAGTCACAACAGCCCTATTATAGCAAACAATTTTAAATAGTTAAATAAATATTAAATTAGCAAGCCTGAATTTACAAACAACAGTTAACTTAATTACTGATTCCTTAATTCACGTTGGATTTGATTCCAGGACTTACACTTCCGTATTGTCTCATTTTTGTCTCTCACGAGTCTGCATATCTTTACCTTAGTAAAATACTTTAACATATTTGTACGATGTACGAGACACTCTGGCTGCTCTAGTTTTAGCCAACTTTCTATACGTCTATCAGAATTATACCTTCCTAGAATTCCTTCCAAAACACGCCCACCGTTTGCTTCTAACGCTTCGAGGGCAAGTTTATCACACTGTCTGTTGGCGTGCACAAAAAGCTCAAGAGCATCCGAAGAAACAGGCTAATTTTTTCGAAGATGGATCAAACTCTTTAAAATTAATCAATAGATCCTTAGCACTTGGATGAGGTTTAACATTCGAATTAAGCAGTTCTGAACAGCCATTACGCTTATTCTTGGAAGAAACCGAATGAATAAAAGCTCCTGCCAAATATGCTACAGCACAACGTTCCTGTTCTAACCCCAGCTTTAACCTTCTAGAATGCTTAATTCCGTAAAAGTTTGTTGATGTCATTATTTCTTCAGAATCCGAAAACGGTGACCCTTGACCAACTGGCCTTGACTGTTATGGTGCCGTCTTTGTCACAGCAGCGTAATTTAAATTAGATAAATAATTTGAAACGAATACTTTGTCGCACATTCCGTGTTGCCTGAAGTTCGACTAGCCATCATTGTTGCAAAGAACAAGTATCGAAAATTTGTTCTGAACTGCCTAGCTGTAGGATTTCGACAGAATCCCCCTTTCTATCTAACTACAGAGAAGAAATTCTCAATGCAGTCCTGCTGAATTCGTCTGGTGTATGAAAATCTGTAAACTTCTGATTTTAATTGAGTTCCAGGCATTTTAATCCCTGCTAACGTCAATTCTAAACCCGCCAAGAATTCAGGTCGCCGACTTAAAGTTGGAACTGATACTGACTTAACCAGAGATATGTACTTGTCGAAATTCTTTAAACTTGGATAAAAATATTTCGCACACCTTCCAAATTTATCGTCATTGTAACATGACATGTTCAAGTAGTCAAACATTTGATCAACTTCTTTCACGAAACTCGCTGTTTGTTTTACTTCTGCTTGGAGTAATTTCAGTCTTGACATTGACATAATGCCGGCGTATACAGAGTTACTAAGCACCTGGGCAGCCAATTTAACCTGCATTTTTGAAAAGTCTTTCAAATATAGATCGAGAGAGCGTTTGTTAGTCTAGGAGCCATTCTTGTCGTCAAGCGACGATCTTTCTTGAAAAAATGAACTATATGCATCCACTTAATCTTCTTTTCGACCTTTCTCTTCACTTCCGCTTTTGAAATTATAAAATCATGCTTAAGTAAGTTATTACGAATCAATTTTATAAGATCATGTGTATCATGTGTGAAAAATATTTTGTCTTCATCAAAAACACGGTATGGGTTTTTGGACTAACCCCCAAGTTCTGTACAATGACTGGTTCGTAAAACTCACTTCACATACTCCTATGCGAACTCTTGCACCTTTTTGTGTTTATGCCTTGTACCATAAAAACCAGTACCTCATTCGCTGTCTCTAACGATCTCCCTAATTTACATCCTAAATCAACGATTCCTTCAAATTGGTCCGTGAACTTGTTGTATTCTAAGAACTCTTTTATTGACATCTCGTCCCATACCAACACGCAGTCGAGGTCATGTCCCCTGGATTTTCGAAGTGCTTCTTGAATGGCTTCCATAATTTGTGGGTTTATTCCTGTACTTATCTTGAAGGCCCCAACCCATCTTAAAATGGTGCTGAGCGATGGTATTTTAAGACCCATGGAAAGTAACGTCCTGTAACAAAAAGAATAGAACGAAGTGTTTAACAGTCGAATGTCAAAATAAATGAATACCAGAACACGAAACGATGATTAAACAATACCTATATCCATTTTGACCACATGCATGGTATAACGACAAAGCAGTAGTTCTTTCTAAGTTACTGTAGGCTACTCCTTTCTTCTTGTATCTTTCTATTTGGGTTTTGATAATATCCCGGAACAAAGGATTCTCTGCAAATATTTTGTCAAGATTAAGGTTATCCTTTTGAGACTTCTTCATAGCCTTTATTTTACGTCTTAACTCCCCAAGTTGACGCGACCTTTATGATGCGAACGATTTATCACTGGCTCGCTACAATGTATAATCAATCCACAAGTTATCAATCACACTAAACCATTTTAGACTTATAAATCAACACTTTAATTGTATATTACTTGTACCATCTGCTGTTATCATTAGATGAAGGAACTACCGTCACCGTCAAGTTAATTGGTTGAAGAACCGTGTGGTTTTGTACTTCAGTTTCTGCGAATACTGAACTGAAAATTTGATTTTACGTGCACAATTGTTAACATATAAAATTTACAACAACGGTATTTAAATGTCAATGGAATCAAAAAGTTAATGTTTAGTTAAATACCTCAAAGATTTCGGTTTAATTTCAAGGTAAACTTTGGGGCACCTCGAAGTGGATGTTGATGACGACTCTCTATCAACGGGACTAGGGAGTGCGCCTTTCCGTAACCGACTTCTAACAAACTGGCCTTTGCAGAAGTGTTTTTCACAAACACGCGAACGCTTTCTGCTTTTTTAACGTCCAGATTAAGAATATTAAGCCACTTATCTCTCCGACCCGGCGAAGCAGGAAAACGAAACAAGGTTTCAGTGTTTTCCTTATTATACTAAAAATAGGCTTTTTCTATTGTGAGAAAATGATTAAACTGTTTAAATTTATATGTTTACTTTAAATGTAACAATTTGAGAGTCAATGACGAAAGTCATCGAACACAACATTTTCCTGACATGACTATTTAATTGTTGATTTATGTATCTACAAGTTTGTGATTTCAAAACTTCGGATTTAATTTTTCATGATTATCGTTGTGGAAAATGAGGTAAAGCTTTCTGTCAGCTGATTGATGCAATGGTGATAATATGTGAAAATATTAGTTGGATTTAATTATATATAGTGGTGGCGGTCGATGGTCCGAAGGACCGCGGGCCTTCTGGTTATAACTACTAACCTGAAAGTGATGCCCCTGATAGATTTAATCTAAGCGTGGCAAATGAGTTGAAAGGAAAGGACGTACAACGTAGGAAGTAGCCTTAAGTATTCATAAAATGGTGTATGTATTGCGTAAAATGGTAGTGATATTTTGATTGTCTCTCGGATCTAAATTAAAGGGTTACAAAGATAGATGGTCTCCCATTCGAAGAATGGGCTTCCTTCTAGTGTATAGTGTTTGTTTACAGTCAACACTATCAACATCAGCTATAAGTGATCAAAAATAGGATGACCATTAGTTTTAGGACTTTGCTTCTGCTGCCTATCACGTATTAAAAATGAAGAAAGAAAATCACGGATTGATGATCACTGATCATTAATCGTGAAGGCAAGTAAGTCTGTCACTTCGAAATTCGCTTGCTTGTCACGTCGCAACACATACAACTGACAACATCTCATAGGTAGGTGACAGTAGGGTTAAGTTTGCACGTCTTATTGTTGATTGTCAGTCTTGATTTTATCAATTATTCTGCCTGCACACATGCTGCGCAGTGATCGAGCTCAAGCGAGGACCATATTCTGTATTCGTTTGACGTAATCAGTTTCCTCTGTCCGCCATTCCAGTGTTCCAGGGTCCAAGTCGCTTTTTTGTCCAAATCAGCATCAGTGGTAGTGTAGTGGCGGACAATTTGATTGGCAGGAAGGAGGCACGGGCATAAACGGTGTCGTCATCTTCAACCTTTATCATGGAAGACGAGTCGATATTGGCCAAACTTCTTGGAGCCAATGCTGTTGACCAAGCTGCATTCGAGAAATCATTTTTGACGCGGTTGGAAGAAAATCTGAAAGACGTAAAAGAAACTAAGCAAAAAGGAAATGACAAACCGAATGATACTGATGGGAATATCGATATAGAAGATGCAAGTGTACATCATGTGTCTAAAGTTGTTCATTGGGACTACCCCGATGAAAAATTGGGATCTCAATCAGCTGAACGTCGACAGCTGCACGAAGGGCCTCCTATCAGTATCAGAAAACAAGCTACTACAAGAAAGAACAATTCAACAAATAATTTTGGAGGCGGATTTAGTAGTAAACCGAAAATCGTCACTGTAGAAAATTTAGAAACTGATCGAGAACGTAAGATAAGGAGTGGAGAAATGACACCATTTGGTTCGGAGATTTTGCAGTCATCGATAGTAGAAACACCAATTCATGCAAAGTATGAACTAATTACAGGGGCCATGACATGATTTCCAACTTCACACTTCGATCGAGTTCCAAAAATAATTTGGCATTATTATTTTCATTTCATGAATTTATTTGAGATTTCTTTATGTTAATACAGGGGCTCGTTTTTGAATTTTGAGAAATATCTAAAGGAACAGACGGAACTTCAGAAAAGTCGAAGGAAATTAGTCACAAAAAAAAGTAAGCAGAAGGATTACAGGTTTGACGAGATGGATAAGCGCAAACAAAGTAATAGTTCGTCAGACAATGAAGACGATCATGAGGATAATGACGATGGAGTCTCTCTGGAAGCGATTAAGAACAAAGCAAGGAAAAAAATGACCGCTAGTACATCTTCAATAAAGAAATATTCATTGGATATGCATGTGATATTCCCTAAGAAGCGTAAACGTAAACAGAAATTAGGGTGCGGAACTAATGATGACCTTCGGTAAAGCTATTAGTACTATCAACTCCCGTATCCCAAGATATAAATGGCGCTAGATGAATATAAAATAGGGTATTGGTTTTGCAGAGATGTAAGACGTAAGCCAGGTAAAATGGCTGCCGAAACAACTGCCGTGTACATCCATCCAAGTGATGACAGCGAATATGTTCCGAGTGACAACATAGCCTCAGGTGTGAGATTGTCTTATTGTCTTGAAAGATTCTTTAGGAGTTTCGTTTAAAAAAGTACAAGTGGAACTACTTTTTTACTTATTGAAATTTTACTACTACTTAAATTTTTTGGAATATCTAACCATATTCCATAGAGAATTTCGTGTTCTATCTATCGGTAATAAAATATAGTTCTCAATTAATTCTGAATTTGAATGCAAACTATTTAAAAATTTCCCGCCACAAATTTTTGAATAGTTTGCATTCAAATTCAGAATTACTTGAGAACTTTATTTTATTACCTTTCACCTATAGATAGAGCAGGAAATTCCCTATAGAATACGGTTAGATCTTCCAAAATTTCACTGTGGAACTACTTTTTTACTTAACCTTTAAACAAAACCCCTTAAAGAAAAACTTTATTGCGCAGCTGTAGTTGGTCATGGTACTATACAGCGTCGTTAAGGGTGTTATAGTTCTACTGAATTGTCCGTCCGTCTGTCTGTCCACGGTCTCATGATCATGGTGACAGTTTTCAAACAGTTTGTATCTCTTATACGCATTTTTTTCATGCAAGAAACGCCACTGTGTTTGAGCCAAATTGGACGCAGTTCGAAAATTATGGGCGCAGTTTTGTAAACAGTCAATTGAGTCAATGAATTATGTTCAAAATCTGTTGTCTGCGGTTTGGAATTATTCGACATGCTGAATTCAGTGTCGATATTCGATGAAAAGACAGGTTTGGCATCTAAATTCAAAGAACGCATCCAATTTTGAAAAATGTCAATGTAGTTATTCAATGCATGTAATCAAGTTATTGGACGTGTATTGTCTGGCCCATGATCTGAGCGAGAGGCCTGGCTACCATGCTGTTACATTTGCGTACGCCTGTTCACGTTTCCCCTTCTGTGCCCGCGTTGCTACTTACAACACAACACTTAGCATAATATAATTTAAATGTTTTTAATAAGGCTAGGTTAAGTTGTGAATGAATGAGTATACTATATGATAAGTCTGACTAATGTAATTTTTGGGTTTGATGATTACAACTCGGCTTTCTTATGAATGTCTCCTATATTTTTTAATAGTTTAATGGATAAGTAAATCTCTGGATAAAATTATTGCAAAGTCAAAATTTACACCAAGTTTTTATGCCTATCTTCTTGAGCAAAAATATTTGAATTTAATGCAACAAAAATCAAGTTTTAACTTTCACCGGTTTTTCTAATTTTCTAATAGAAGTTAATAAATTGTGTGCGTTAAAGGACTTTGCAATTTGCCATTTACAAAAATACAAAGTGGTTGGTCACGCAGCTATCGTTGAAACGTTCCATAGTGCAATGGCTTATCTATCAAAGTTTAAAAAAATCCAAATAGTCAACGATACAAAGTTATTATCTCAAAATCCGAAGCTCACAGTATTGGTCCTCCGCGTCCGTCCGCGTCCTTCTGCTTACTACGTCTATTTACGTAGCTGAATAGTAATGCAGCAAGTTATGATTTTACTATTGTCCGTCCGTACACACTCTCCTGACCACATACATTAAGCCAAGCAATTTTGGTACACAGGTAGTGGTAGTACACCTCAAGGGCTCGGTACTGAATAATTTTCAGTGAATTCGGTCAACCGATTCAAAGTTATTGGCGGGAAAGTTCAAAACAACAGATTACCCTGATAATCAGTATGCAGGATACTTTTGGAATGCTTGATCAAGCAGTGGTATTAGTTTTTAATTCAGTTATAGAATCCAAAAGTTATTGGCGAATAAGTTCGAAACAACTGATTACGCTGAAAGTCAGTATTTAGGGATATTTCGAGATGCTTTATCAAGTAGTTTTAGCAGTTCTTAAATTCGTCAAGTAATTATAGTCCTTTCTTAGTTTGGTAAGAGCTGCGTATCTACCTTGCTTGCAAGCAATTTATTATTTTGAGAATTTCTTTTCTTATTAATTGCTTCACCAGATGATGACTGTCAAACACTTACCCGACAAAGATCAATTCGCAGACAAAAGAAACGAACAAAAGTAGCTGATTATCGATTTGACGAAGGTAGTGATTGGTTAGATGAATGTTCTGATGATGAGCATCCTATCAAAAGTCGCTGTAAGTATTCATGCGTATGCATTCTCTACTGATGACTGATTCTGGTCTGGTAACCTATGTATGCGTTATCTACTTAAGATACTGTTTTTAATTAGCCAAAAAAGAATCAGATGATGGTGACTATAAATACTACCTCCAGCGAGTGAAAAATTGGAAGAAATCAGAAAGAAGAGTAACAGGGAAAATGCATTCTTTTGACGGCGGATTTAAAATGCCATCCTATTTGTGGGACAGTTTGTACAAGTTAGTTATAAAACATGTGTGAAAATGATGATCATATCAGCAAAAGCAGAATTCGATTATCAAGGTCTGTACACGTATGGTAGATATCAAAAGATCGGAGTCAAATGGTTATGGGAACTGCATCAGCAGCGAGTAGGAGGAATTCTAGGGGATGAAATGGGTCTTGGGAAGACCATTCAAATCATTACATTTTTGGCCGGAGTTTCGTGTGCTAATCTTCTGTTCCCATTTTCAAAGTAAGGTCATTTTCAAAGTACAGTATACAATTCTGGACCTTTCAGTTCACTTCCCGTTATGTATATTAATATTTTATTTAATATTTTCCGTGACTGCGTTATTAGTTATCGTGGACTTGGGCCTTCTATTATTATCTGTCCGGCAACAGTCATGCATCAATGGGTGAAAGAATTTCACAAATGGTGGCCACCATTTCGAGTGGCAATTTTACACGAGTCTGGATCATATTCAGGTGTCAATTTTTATCTTACTGGGTAATCGCAGTCGGTCGCCCGAGATAGCTGTGCGTAAAGCCTCAGCATTTTTTCCCCGGGTTCGCTACTTTGTTAACTATTTTGCTATTTTCAATGACTCACGTCGCTAAGGAGCACGCTATTGCTTGCCAACTATTCCGTGCTACCGACTACCCAACCAAGTATGTATAATTTATTTCGATATTAGATAAGGGGTGGGGTAATGTCGAAAACGTTTTGTGGATGATGATTTAAGGTTCAAAAGCGACCCTCATTAAGTCAGTTCAAGACAGCAATGGAATTTTAATAACATCGTATGCTGGTGTTGTAAGCAACCAGAATGATATTTTAAGATATCAATGGCATTACGTTATATTGGACGAAGGCCACAAAATACGAAACCCTGATGCTCAGGTAAGTCCGTCTTTAAAGTTTAAGGCCTGAATGTGTAATACAAACTCATTCTTAAAAATTATTAGATTTCTAACGTGCGGAGCTGCAAGAAATCGAATATGAACTTAGTTGCTAGCGTAACTCCAGGAGATATAAGGAAAATCGAAATTTCCATCTCCGAGTGTAGTTGGAGTAAGCCAAGCTACTTCTTAGACAAAGACAGCCATATTTACAAACAAAAGGAGGAGCACCGGGGATAAGGTAATGACATTAGACCCTGGAGCTGAGAGACTGGAGCTAAACGCTGCTTCAAGTACCCCGATTTAGGATGGAATACCGTAAATGGTAACTACAAACGATCGTTTGTAGTTACCATTTACGGTATCCCATCCTAAATCGGGGTAGGGTTCCGGTATTCCATTCTAAATCGGGGTAGGGTTTCCGGTATTCCATCCTAAATCGGGGTAGGGTTCCGGTATTCCATTCTAAATTGGGGTACTTGAAGCAGCGCTTAGCTCCAGTCTCTCAGCTCCAGGGTCTAATGTCATTACCTTAT
>JAANSM010004221.1:0-11646 GCA_036850725.1 Orchesella villosa
AGGAAAATTAGAGAGTGACAAAGGATTTATGTTACGATCACACTAAACTAAAACAAAGCTAAACGTCCTGTAACCAAATCTGAACAACAAAAGAAACTCTACGCATTCAACTTTTCATTTGTACTATATATAGAAACGGTGACAACACAATTTCATTAACATCAACCGTACAGGATCAATTTTATATTGGCTCGAAAAAATCTACACATTTTGATTTCGTGCAATTTCATCAAGTAACCTTGAGAATAATGTATTAATCTTTTTGTAACTGTAACTAACAGTAATAAAAGTTACATTCTATTCAAAAGAATAGTAAGTTGTAAGCATATTGGAAAGAAAGTCTACAAGAGGAATTTATGCACACACAGAAAACGAAAATAATTGTGGAAAGAAATTGTGCAGAAATTATTATGTCGATTAACAGTGGAAATGGAAAGTGGAATGCCCAGTTTATTGCTATCTTTTGAATTTCTCCAAAAAGGCATTGTTTTTTTTGCAAGAAAAAAAGGAATCGCACTGTAAAATGCTTTTCCGACATTACTTATTTAAAGCATCCCTAAAGAGTTATTACCCACCTCCGTTCAATCTCCGTACATGAAAAAAGCATGTACACAAGGCATAAAAGATTGATTACGGCAAATGCAAATTGTCATGTCATCCCATTGAACAGGAACCAAAATGAGAGACTTACAAGCAGCTTTATCCCAGGTGATAACTGCGTACAGGTATCACATTAAACCTTTTCAACTATTTTCCCTGATGCTGCTGCTTATTGATTGGCTCACACACTCACACACCTGCAAACAAGTGTTCGAGCTAAACAAGAGTCATAACAGACAATAACATTCACGTTTTTTTGTACACCTTTGATAAATCTTTCTCACATACATTTGACTTTACATTCAAAGTGTGTAATTCAACATTCAAAAAAATACATACTTTTCATTCGAACCTCTCTGATATTATCATAAATGTCATAAAGCAGCAGCATCAGATCTTTGCATTTTTTCATCGCACAATTCACAATATATATATTCATATGAATTTGTTAATCAATTCACACATAGATAAGAAAAGAAACTAAAGAGTGCATACCGTCATCCGTTGGATTCTCTCCAGAGACAGGTGTGCATGATCTAAAAAAAAGTTTCAATATATATTCATATGAATTTGTTAATCAATTCACACATAGATAAGAAAAGAAACTAAAGAGTGCATACCGTCATCCGTTGGATTCTCTCCAGAGACAGGTGTGCATGATCTATAAAAAAGTTTCAGAATGATATTGCAAACCGCGAGTGACATAAAAAATGTATGTAAACGGGACGAGGTCATAAGCCACCACAGATGCAAAAATATAAGATGACGTTATAAACAAAAACTTACTCCATTTCCGCTTTGCGAGCTTCATCTTGGGAAATATCTTCCTCAACCGAATAATCTAGAATTGCTTTCACTCCAAACTCGCGCAATCTCTGAATATTTGGTTGGATCCTGAACTTGATCAGCTCCAGCAACAAAATGTCCATAGAAAGTTGATTCCATTACCCTTTCGAATAGCTTCTTTCCGAATACTTGTTGCCCAAATTTCATAAGCTAAAATGTACAGTACAGAACAGAACAAATGTATTCCGTGTGTGGGTAACAATCTACTGTATGTAAATGGGTACAAGTTTTAGCAGGAAATTAAATCGTTTGATTGATTACCCGCGCATTGTTTTCCACCAAATAGTCGACAGAGCATAATCTGAAGACAATGTATGCTCTGAGGATCTCCCATGTTGACTTGGATCGGTAAGCTTGCCTGGCATCATTAAAAGTCAAATCAAGTTGATCTCTTGATGGTGGCACAGACGCAGTGGCAGCCGCTTTGCCTGTGATTATTGATGTCGGTGCATGTGTCGATTTGTAGCGAGTTACTGTGTCACCAACGTAAGGGAGCAACTTTTGTGAGCCGACATGAGCAACAGGGTAATATGAGAATCCAAGCAAACGTAGCGTTTTAGAAGCGTCCAAATTCTTTTCCAATATTGACCGTTGTTGATGCAGAAGACGGAGAATAGCCATTTGACGGCTTGGCTTTGTGCACTTTGTAAATGAGGAGTTAAATGTTTATGTTAAGTGTCGCTTCGCTTACAACTCGATGCGCCTATCTTCTACTAATTTTAATAGTTTGGGAATAAAAAGATCCCTAAGCGATAACTTTCTTTTTGGACGCGCAGAAATATTTAAAGAATTTGGAATTTTAGCTGGGAGAAAGTGATTTAGTTTCTTTTAGGCTTTTTTAAGACGACAAGTTCGAAAAATGACTTAAAGCTGACAAGTTGAAAGATGTATTACTTTAAAGCATTAATGGTAAAGGTGTGTCTGCAAGAATTATAAAACAATTAACTTTGAAATTGCCAGCTGTATTTAGTTTCGCTGAATTGGCAGCTACCACGAAGCTCCTTGTTTACAGAAATTAAAACTTATGAATTGGCAGGAAAGGGTAAGAGAAAATGGGCCGGGATCTCTGCACTCCAGCAGATGTTGGACGCTGTTTTTCTTCTTGTAGTTAGGTGATCACTAGCTGAGATTGAGTTGGTGGAATATACCTGACAATTGATTCTGTAATTTAAAGAATGAGTCGATCGATGAGCATACACTAGGGAAATATGATTGCATTTCATTTCGTTGCTAGACCATTTTGCCACATGACGGTCTTTCTCCACGTGTAATATTTATAGTTATTTGTAAAAGAAAACAATAGTATTATTGCCAATGGTGCCATGTTATGTTGCATTTTATGTTGTCGCTAACATTCTATTTTTGACTTATAGTGCAGTAAGACGTAGTGTAATTGTCCTTCAGAAAGTAATGGACGTGATTTCATGAATTATTTCAGGAACATGGAAGGTATAACGATCGAACAACTTCTTAATAATATACTAGCGCGTGTCTACAAAAGTATTTGTCATTAAAAAGTAATATTATCTGCATTAAGAAAGTTCCAAATAAGAATGTTAGCAATATGCATCTGCACATTAAGCAAGTCACATTCAGCATGCGCTAGATCAGTGGAAGTAAATTCAAGTAAGTGGTGGCAACTAAACGTGCGCATTCTATTGTAATCATTTTTCAGTCAAATGACAATAAGATATGAGATAAAACATAGTCGTTAGCCATCAGACTATCACATTATTATCTTCATGGCACCACTGCACTTCATATTATCTTTATACAAACTGATGCATGTAAACTATAAATCTTTGTCCACACTTTAGTACTAAGCTATATTACCTAAAAAGCTAACTACGAAAATGTAAAGTTAGATAATATGATTTATGGTTATTATTATTATCCATAAAGAATTTAACCCTTTGAGGAGGTTAGAAGCTTTTGAAAGTTAAAATTAGTGACATTAATAAGGAATATGTGATCTATTATTGCTGACTAGACAAGTCTGATATGCTTTTAATATTATTTGAACAAGATTCGAGATAACGCTCCTGAATCAGTTGTACAAGCCGGTCATATACCGACATTTTTTGTAAAGGATAAAATATCTAGTTTGCTTTATAATTAATACATGGTTTAAAGTATTCTTGTGATTTATGTGCAAATGAAAACAATTAAATACCACTAAACCATAGTAATCGCCTATAATGCATAGCATTAAGCTTCTACAAACCAGGACCAATTCTTATTTCTGGTTGGATATATTCCCCCTGAACTAATATGCACAGCCTTTTCCAATTTATGTAACTGTCTCAAATCATGACATCAGCGTGTCCTAGCTATAATGCAGTGATTTTTGTAAGAATGAAGCACCATAAAAGTATGTACCTCTTTCTTTACACACATGGAATTTTGCTACACTCACTACAATGAAATGCCACAAAGTATTTGCCACAAACTTTACTTAGTAATACATATATAATGGCATAGTGTTCCTAATAATTCGTGTATGGTATTCAAACAACACGGAGATACATATATACATGCGGTATAATTGATGAAACGTGCTTCACGTTTCCTTGCAAATGACACAAGCCGATCTGTGTCTATGAATTAACACTAGAACTCAAATTTGCACTGATTCCGTTTCGGATTTGCTCAAATCTCTCAGGCAGCGAACCGGCTGCAACGAAAAATGGAAATCGACCGGAAACCGTCTGTATAAACCCAACGATTGCCAATTGTTCCCTTTGCCAAAAAAACGATAGTGAATCGCTGGAATATAACTGGCATTTTGATGCACTTTTCTCACATTTATATATATGTATTCATGTACACGCATATATGTATAGTATAAAAATACTTATGTACAATGGATAATGCATTGGATAAATGAAACATGAGCTAAATTAACAAATTGGATGTGAAGTTTCCCATCTGATCTGACCATACAGACAGTCTGCCAAGAAACCGTACACCCACCCTGGTATATCATAAATGAGAGGATTAGGAACACAAGAAGCTCACCATTTAGTAAATACTTTAGGTCAGGAAGTGACTGCTGACTGCTAAACTTTTAAATAAAAAAGCTGATGACACACTCAGAGCAAAGCTTCAAAGCTTCTTTTTATGTTAATACTAACTCATATCAATATCTAGATTGTAGAATGGAAGATATTAAAGCAGATTACTAAGCATAATTTACTTTATGTCTACGTATTATCCATGTAGACACGTTAAGTACATATATTAATTCGTTATCTCACACTTTCACACGTCATAATACTTATGAGTAATGTACATTCATTTTTTACAAAATAAAAATCAAAGGATTCTTCTTCCAGAAATTGGTGCTGAAAACCAATAACGCCGCTTAGTGCAATAGCGTAAGTGGACAAAACCCATTTAAGAAAGGAAGTTATTGACTTGATTTTGCTCAATAGTGTCAAGTTGAGTGTAAATTTGTAATTATCATTTCATGAACTCTGGCCATACGTCATATTAGGACCATTAATGACTTGATGTATAAGATTTGCTTGTTATGAATTATTGAGTATAAATTTACATGTTAACTACAGAATAATGGAAGCACAAGTCACAAGTACGTAGACAGAGCTGGTAGTCATTAAAGCTTTCAAGTTTGCATGCAAATGGATGTAGGAAGCATATCCATAAATATTTATGCAAGCAGTATACTCTAGAGAATTTCTCATTCTGCTTCAATGCACAAATCGGGTAGACGCTTTTATGAGTGATGGCAAGCAAGTCTTACGCACGTTACACTCATCCAGCGGACAGACTTGCTAAATACATTGTTTGTGTCTCAACAGCACAAGTTTCAGCAACTACTATTCCGTTGATATATTAACAACAGGTAACTCACCAAGCAAAAAATGCATTGCAAATTGCGACTCATTTATGCCCTAGTAATTATTGCTGCTTATTAGTTACTTTGTACATATAAGTTTGCACAAATTTAGTCAATGCTCATTGAGATGTTAGGTAATAGGGTCGCCAGCCAAAGCATCGACTTATAGGCATAGGCAGAATGATATATATCTTGATTTCAACGAGATAGAATTTTCTAGATTTCCTAATCTAACTCTAAGATATACATAAAAAAGAACCACGTCGGTACTAAATCACATAATTGATATTTTGATTACTTTGTAATACATATGACACGTTCTTAGTATGAGATAGGTCAATATTGTTTAAATTCCAAAACTTTGTTGCGAGTGGAAGGTAAAGAAACGTCATTATTAATCCCCGTGCTATACGTATAATTAAATGAACTAATTCCTAGCATTCGCTTACTACTCATTGCTTGCCACGTAGTTTATATACGTTTGATCAAGTCAAACCGTCACGTCAAACCCTTCTTTTCACGGGAAGAAGCTTATATTAAAATTTTGTGGTCGACACTTTGGCCAGTTAATCCATTTGCTGACGAGGTTTTTCATACGATCATTTTACCGGTAACACTCATATCTAGTTTGGTCAGTCACTATGAAAATACGTTGTAACTTTCCATCCCATATCAAGATCACGATTCTTGATGTTTTTAAAAACAAAAGCACGTATACAATGTATATATCAGTATAATTCAGTTTTAAACTGGAATTTTCTACTTAGCATGCTCTAAGACGGGGGTTGGAAAGTTTGATAGATATTTGCGGACGATGGACCGCCTAAAGCGCGTAGAGTCTAAAACAAAAACTTTGTTTTAGCTCAGGAAAATGAAAAGTTGTTTATTGAATATTATTATACGAAATATGAGACACTATGAAACTCTTCCCCTAATTCAAAGTCTGCCAATATATATATACAAATGGGTAGATATGCTTAATACATACATCATATATTTCTCCGTTGATGGACGTACATTGTGGGCAAACATGTTATGAAATATGCATGCATGATACCGCATAAAGATTTAGAGAGCATTAACTTGCTAGTGCTCAGGCAAGTATGATCTAATACGCGATTAGCTATTAGCTGTTTTGTTTGCATGCTCCATTATCAAAACAAAACTATATGGCCAAGGTTGAATGGATATGGATGAGTTCACGAGCTTAGCCTTATAACAACTTTTACGTATGTGTTAGTAATATGTGTGGGGACGTGCCTGTGGCAATTTTTTATCTTTGCTATTTTCTTCCAGGGAGTTTCAGGTGTAAACAAAACAATGTCAAACTTCTCTGATCACGTGCCCATTTGCTGCTTTTATGGCGAATGAATGATAGTACCGGCTTTATGTCTCTTTGGTACAAGAACTGGATATAACTAGTTTTTTGCACAAATGAAAGACTGCATGCAACTATTTACCATTTGGAAATTTTGCAACAAAAAACAATTAGCAATGACACTTCAAAATCAAAGATGTTTTATATTGCCATACTATGTATATATGTATCTAGTTATCAATGGAAGAGATAAACTAGATATATATGGCAAACATACTAACTATATACATATGGCTTCGATGTGAGATTTTACACCAGTGTAAATTTACTGCTAATTTTTGTTTCCGCAACTACTACTTTTAGATTGCAACTTTGTACTTACGTGCCAGAATTCCAAAAAAAAATCACACCGTTTTAGTGGTTTTCTTCACTGTATATCACTGATACTTTTATCAAAACATGGGAAACTGAGATATATTATAAAAGAAAGAAAACAAAGTTTCTGATTGCTTCAATTAACGTTATCCAAAGTCACCTTCTATTGTCCTGAACAAACTGACTAACGAGCTCTGCACAATCGTAGGTTAAAAGTAGAAAAATGCATTGATTTCAGCAATGATATCGCTTTTATCAACATTCTAACAGTTGACAATTAGTAATTCTGCTTAATGGATACTAATAAAAGTTTACGCTGTGACGCATCCAACATTCCCGTTAAACAGGAAATACAGTAAAAAACAACAGACACAACATAGCGTAAATCCTATTTGCAGGAAAGGGGCATCATTGTACTATCCAGTACAAGTGTACAAGCCATTACTACATCATCTACTTCTATCATGTAACCAATATTATTAGTGCACCATAATTACTACCATACAAGCTGTCATATTGAATCCTGAAAGTATCAAACAACAAGTGACAGAAAATAATAAGCTCTACTACGAAAAATATAGTGACGCACAGCAAGCTCGAGGCTTAGGAACTGTCAACTTTGGTTTTAACGGCATTAAGTCCAGCAATACTATAAGTGAAGTTGCAGCTGCTTTCTCAATTTGGTGATAATAATGTGATGTGATGAGACAACAAGTCATACCGAGAAACCAGAAAAACAATCGAAGCAGGTGCCCATGCTTCCTTTTCCCTACCATGCCATCTCAGTTTTCTTCTTACAAAACGCAATTAAATTTCGATGTGCAGCATATTAAAGAACAAATTGCGCAGTATAATTTGTCTAATGGAGCAGCTGCACATTTACTGAGATTTTCTTACTAATAATAGTGACTCATGGTGAAGAAATGGATAAAATCATGGCGATATATGCAGTAACTGTAATAATTTAAAGTTAAGCTTACGTTTCCACCTCGTCAAATCAAGCGTCGGAATAATGGTGACTCATGGTGAAGAAATGGATAAAATCATGGCGATATATGCAGTAACTGTAATAATTTAAAGTTAAGCTTACGTTTCCACCTCGTCAAATCAAGCGTCGGTATGTAGGTATATATGTATATCCGTGTATCCAAGTGTGAAGCAGAATCGTATACTTCCGAAGTATAATGGAGTCTAAATCCACCTCTTCGTAAACACAAACACCAACAGTATCACTTTCCAACGCGAAACAAGTTTTGTTTTACTTGATCATTTACACGAAATGATGAAAACTGTAACAGAATCGTACGTATCGTAATGAATAAAGGATATCTTGTCCCTAATTTGTCTTCGCCCAGGCTCAACTGATATATTTCACAGAAAGATACACAATCCAAACTACTTCTGTGTTGTGGCCACACCACAATGATTTGTTCCCTTTAAACTCCTTCCCACTTTCTTTCTCCACCTCTGCTCTTTTGGAAATAATAAAGACGAAGAAAAAATCCCACTCAAGGTTAAACTCCAATTAACATTCGAGCGCAAGCCCTTGTCTTACTTATCGGGTAAACACGAAAGCCCCAGTGGAAATGATCAAGTCCCTTTTTCAGTATACAGTAAAAAACTTTGGAATTGCGTGTTTTCTCATGCACGTATGTATTCAACGTCTTCTAGCTCAACACTGCGAAGATGGAGTGAAAAGGCGAGGAAGGAGGCTCAGAGCATCGTGAGAGGAAGTAGAGTGAAGTAGCAATACACAGCGTCGTCTACCAAGCAAGTATGTTCCTCACCAGTACGTGGGCTTGCATTGCATGTAAGAAACCGAAAGCAAACAGTGAACTCGCATGTCAGAACAATATTGCATTTTACCCAGCGCTTGTATACCTCAACGGCATTCACTGATGTCAGAGAGAAATAACAGGGAATATATATAAAGTATATATTTGATATTATGTATCCTTAGGACAACACAAGCAAAGAAGAGAAGCGGAAGGCGGTAGTGGTAGTGGTATGGAGTTGGAAGCACTATACAGTTTAGGCCATGGAACACCGAATAGGATTTTTTCTAGGTATACTTTATATTGTACAGTTTGGATTTGTGCGTATTTTCTGCACACATTTCTTCATTCTGTTACTATTGCAATATATGTGTATATATTAAGTGAACTCGCATGTCAGAACAATATTGCATTTTACCCAGCGCTTGTATACCTCAACGGCATTCACTGATGTCAGAGAGAAATAACAGGGAATATATATAACGTATATATTTGATATTATGTATCCTTAGGACAACACAAGCAAAGGAGAGAAGCGGAAGGTGGTAGTGGTATTGGTACGGAGTTGGAAGCACTATACAGTTTAGGCCATGGAACACCGAATAGGATTTTTCTAGGTATACTTTATATTGTACAGTTTGGATTTGTGCGTATTTTCTGCACACATTTCTTCATTCTGTTACTATTGCAATATATGTGTATATATTACTGCTAGAGCTGAAACACAGTAGGAAAGCTTAAGGGCTTTAGATCCGCCTGCTTGTCTACACACATGGAAACTCCGAAAATGTAAAAGAGTCTAGAGTCTAGTGAAGTAAAGCCGTATACGTATAACTATATTAACATACATTTTTGTACAAAGTAAATACATATATATCCCGTTAGTTTCCACAATAGCATTGTGAAAAAAGCTCAATGAAACTTGCGCAGCGCTATAGGGTCCGATCCGAAAATACTCACTACATTGTATGTATACAAAAGCAGGAGAGCAGTTCTTGCAAACATGCAGCTCTTAAGTGAGTTTCCTGCTTTTCATCGGAATCACAAATATCGAGAGCGTCACGTCACAGGTTTCAAAGAGTTCCTCACTCTCTTTTCTCCATGTAGAACAACGGTTTACTTATCATGTCTACAAGTCTGACTTGCCTTGTTCTTTTTTACGAAGATGAGTTAGTAAATGTTAGATTAAGGAGAGCACAGAGTCTCACATATTTTTTACTATTGGCACATGTCTTACTAAATTATAAAGTAAGCTAAACAGACGGGATGAGTCGCCGCGGTAATATGCAATAGCCACGAACTGTATAAATATTAGAGCACATACATTGCAAAATTTAGCTAAGGGATAATGGTCTGCCTGACTTTTACGGGTAGGAAATAATAATGTGGGAACATGAAAAGGCGTACAAGCAAGTACGTCGTATGTTTAGGGATAAAATGCGCCGTAAATTCCTAAATTGACTTTTTGTAGAGAACTTTGGAGATCATTCTAACATAATTATAATATAACGTATATTTATGAAATATATACAAATGTACATTTGTCTTATGTATTATTTACACTACTTTTGTTTATCCTGGCCCTATTATCCATGTTTCTAATGTAGTGTAAGCTGAAACTTCCCTTTTTTTGTCGTACTGCAGAAATAATAGGAATAAGAGAAAAGAATGTTGAACATGCAAAAGCTATCATGAAGTACATGCAAGCAGTGCCATTTTGATATTGATATATCTCTGAACTATTTTGGTGCAACGAAAACAGACCTCGTGCTTGGCAAAGTAGATGTGTGTATATGTAAACAGCAAGACAGCTTCTTACTTTTTGGACACATATATAGTGAAAGTAACGAAAGGGTTTTGATAGCAGTCCTGCATCGCCCATTTAACAGATGAGGTGAGTCTCCCGTCCTTTTTGCAGAAGTACATACTGGTCTCGAATATGCAGTAAAGTTCCAAAACCCCATGCAAATTTTGTGACGCTGATCCAATTATTGATTAAATATGAAGGAGAAAAGTTTGAGCGGGGCAATTATGGAAATGCCAAATCAGCAAATTTGCATAAACTCTTTCAGAATTTTAATGCGCTATGTTGTTGTGCTAGTCTCTTTTCGACTGTGGATAAAATTAATATTATTGGTAATCTTGAACGTAGCTTTCATCGATAATGTTTTTTTACTATCTTTCATACACTTGTATTATATCAAAAATCACATTATCTATTTCAAACTCAAACCGCACTGTATAACATAATCTCACTCTTATTTTCACCGTTCGTTTACCCTAGTTTTGCTTGAATGAATCACTGAATGAATCGCATATATTATGATGCCCAATATGTTATAAACATCTGTGTGTACATGTTCTTATATATATTACATAAATATATTACATATACAAATGGCTAAACAAACAACAGACTCTTCTTTCAGACATTGTATACTGTCTGTAGCCTAGTTACCTATTTTATTTGCATTCCTTTTTTTTGCTGAACTGATGCGCTATTTTCATTTGATGGGATAACATCGTGGAGACTCATCTTCATGGTTGAAATTACTTTCAAAATGTATCCTTTAAATGTGTGTTACCACATAAAATACCCAACGACATCAGTTGTGACATCATCACATCCTATTCAATAGCAAAGTTTTCGTTTTCGCCTATTACAATTATGTATTATGTACTATTTGAGTATGAGTCTAACTCGCCTTTGGTATGTCCTTTCTTCATATTTTGTGTGTTGTATGGGAATGGGAATGGGTGCGTCAAAATCGGAAAAAATTTTTTAATGAAAGGGCAAGTCTGCCTGAAAAAAATTTTTATGATAGAATTGGAAGAAGAAAAATTGCCAGATCACGAGGAGCCTATTAGGGGCA
>JAANSM010004222.1:0-11646 GCA_036850725.1 Orchesella villosa
GATGGCATCACGAACTTCTCAGTTGAGGCAGCGGCCCAGTTGTTAAACACGAAAGTAATGACCATGATTGAGATCAGGGATGAAGGGAAGCTGGAATTGACAGACATGTTGCTGATTAGATGGTAGATTCTGAAATTCAAAGAAACAAAAAATTTATAAACAATCAATTTTTACCAATGTGTGATTCAAATTGTATTTACCAAATATATAATGAAAATATAAATAAATATATAATTTTTTAAATTTCTTATTTTTTCTGACCTTTGCTGACAACCTGTTGATTATTTTGTAGTAATACTAATAAAAATATCCAAACTACTTGTTCCGTGGTGTTAGAAGAAGTGATGATCTGAAGAAGGAGCTGGCTTGAATTTATAGTAAAAAGCTTTGTTGTCGCTGGCCATTGATATGGGAAATTGCTCTATATCCTGGCATTTTCTTTTCACACATGACCTTCTCAATACATTGAAGCTACAATAATGGAAATATTGTGCTTTGATTTGTTAATGAGATCAGTAAAAAACAATGTTTTCTTGCATTTGGTTCCTCCTGTTTGGATCTAGTACGAAATGTTGCTTACAATAATACCAAGTGATTCCTAGCACCTAAGTAATTCGCAGTTTTCATCGCATCCATCGTACTCGTACTACCATTCATGAACATTTTTTTAACCAAAAACCTGAAATGATACCCTATAACTACAGCATAGCATCTGCATAGCAGCTATAAAAAGTAAATTGAATGGCGATATAATGGAGTTACATTGTCATTGTAGAGCATCCTTTGTAAGCAAAACTGGCTGAGCCAGTACACATTTTATAACGCATTGCTAAAATTACTTGGTAAGCCTGGGATTTCCATATTTATTTCCTCTCGAAAGGTCAGTCAATAAGTAAAAGCATTAGTTTGTTACATATTTTGGACATCAGTAGCACTACGCATCGATGTGCTAAGTAATCATGAAATTTCGGTGAATGAAAATGTCCAGGATTATACCCACATCATGTACTGTCCGGATTTATGTAAACGGAGTGACGCATTGCATTTACTGCATACAACATCATTTACCTGCATTTTTCAAAAGCATGTTGAGCCTTTAGTTTCTAATAATGAAAGTACCTACCTTCACTGGCTTCACTATACCCTATACTTATTTATGTCTGATGACTTACACTATATACTTATTATGTCACTTAGATGATCTCAGAATACTGAACTGCCTAATGAGCATGTAGTCATTTTCCCAACCCACCTCCACCTCCTAATGATATTACCAAAGAGAAATGAAACTATTTTTAGCAGTACTACGAAATTGTGAATCACACAAAAATAATTATGAATATATGCATTTTGACTTTTGACCATGAAAAATGCGATTCCCTTTGCGATTGCGATATTTGAATTAGAGAATGTGTTTATTAACTTTAACAAATCCATCCGGTTATAAGTTCCGATGCTGAAATTAAAACGCAGTAGATATGTAGCAAGCTGCCTACTATATATCAAAATGGAAAAGAATATTTCGATTGAGCTGTACTTAGGGTTCGGGGCAAAGAGCGACAAACAAGAAGGCTCAACTCAACTTCAATATTCATTATTTTAGTAATATTGTAAAAAGAAGCTTTTCTTTTCCACGAATTTAACCCCTTTGACATTGTATGGATTCCGGGAATCTATATTTCATAAACAAGTCCTGTTTTCTAGCTTTTAACGTTACACAAACAACGAGTCATTTGATTCGAGTAGTTAAAAGTTGTACAATTATTATCACTACAATTTTTAGCTGACAACTTTATAAACCAAGCCCTATGAAATGCATTAAATAAAATTTCAAAGAATTTGATCGAATTACACTTTTCGCATTGTAAAAAATTCAGACCATTGGCTGAACTGAAACCCTGAACCAGCGACACACGCACCCCAATGAAAGCTTAAGTCAAAAGTGCAACAGCGAAGAATAATCCTCTACTTGTTCTCATCTTTTTCATAAGTCTCGATCACAACATTCTTCATATTTGTCTCATGTCACTATCATTTTTAGACTCGTGCAGTCTGTAGTAAGTATAGCTATATAACTATCATGATGGCTGAGAAAAGTTGTGAAATGATAATATGAACCAGAGTCAGGCATAACATGCAGCACTTGCATTTCATACTGAAAAAAGTGACCCATGATAGCTATTTTTCTTTCATATCCTGTGTTGACACCAGTACTATCCTGATCCAGTGTTGTTACCAAGCTATTACAAACAAACCCAACCAACTCAACTCGAATTACGTGCGTCCAACATTCATCTATATATATATCCAGTATCATTTGTGTTGATGGTATATTAGGTAAGGAAAGGACTAAAGGTTATCACTTGACAAAGTTCGTCACGCTGCTGCTGAATTAGCTCTAAATGAAAACTATGCATGTAACTTTTACTCCAACTCTATCCCAGTGCATAATGTAGCAGGACAACAATAAACATCTTTGATAAATTCTACTTAACTCTGCTTATGCACAGTTATGACTGACTTGTTTTATGATTTTTGATACAACATATAAAAAGAGAGAGAGAAAGACTCGAAAATGGTTGAGCATAATCTCCTAGACTTTTATTTATCCAGAGCACTCTGCTCGGGTCAAAACGTAGAGAGGACGTGATATATATGTTTTAAAATTAACTCTGGAGCTCTGGTTGCTCCTTGAATTACTTTTGTTTCATACTGCTGTATACTTTTACCTTTTAGCTGAGTAATTTGTGTAAAGAATTGTATCAAAAATAGTCATAAAATGGCTAAAATCCCACTAATTATCTCTGTGATACTCACTTCCCAGCTAGTATTCTTTTGCAATGGGTATAGACGAACAGCGGATTTATCCAGCAGTGATTCCGACGACAATTCAAGCATCTCCTTTCAAGTAAGTTCAAAGTAGCATGCTTTTTTAAAAAGCAACAAAAAATGCTTCCGAATGCTGACTTTCATATAAAAAAATTTTTACTCAGCGTGATCTCAGGATGGATTGACGATTCGTCTAGTGACAATAATGAGCAAGCTGGAATGCCTTGGCGTCATCATGTGGACTTTGATGTATGATTTATAATCACAAAATTGTCTTGAATCTTGATTTCTTGAAATGAATTGATTTTGTTTCTTATTAATAGTCACTACACCCAGGGGAAGATCAAATTGCCGAAGAGACAAGGGTTCAGCCTCAGCCTCAACCCCGACAACGTGCAAATTTTGATGAATTGTTTGGACCACTCCTCTTTCCACGTCCTGAAAGACCTCAGAGGGCTTCTGTTGAAGATATGCAAGTTGTTCCCACACCACGATTCAATACTGATCCAGAGAGAGAATTTTCACACCCGCTTCTAAGTACATGCATAAAACTTCAAAAAGATTTTGAATCTTTGTGATAATATATAATACAAGAGAATTTTTCAAAAATGCAAATCTGTTATATTAAATCTAGACATGCAGTCAGTATGGAGCATTCTTGGACTCCCCCGAAATCCAATAGTCCCATGGTACAAAGGGTAAGCAAACATTTTATACCGTTCAGGGTCGATGGAGACTCATCTATAACCGAAATTTTACGCATTATTATCTGAATATATTAAACCATCTCACAATCAGATCCAATGTCTGCATCAAACGCGAAGAAGAGGATGAAATAGTGGAAGCAGATCCAACAGAAACCGAATCTGTCACCCCATCTCCAACAGAGGAAGACTTGCTGGACTACAACTTGAATCAAGCTATGTACCCAAAGGATGAACCATTTATGGAATCACTCAATCAAACAGAATTAATGAACCCTGAGTGGCACATGAAACTTTCCTATTGTAAAGACATGGACACGAAACGCTCTTGTTTTATGAAGCTATATGGACCGAAAATCAAGAGGACGATTAGTGTTGCGTATGAATGCTGCCACGGCTATGAGCTGGATTCTAGGAAGGAGAAGTGCGAACGAAGTAAGCTCTTGAGATGAATGAACAGCTAATTTATTTAAATCAAGTAATGCACGACGCTTGTAGCTTCGTTTTAGTTTTCTAATTCATACCTAAATATTTTGCTCTAATTTGTTTTTAAACAGCTCGCTACGAGAATGTAGCAAAAACAATTCAAGACATTGGTGGAACAGAGTTTCTCACTCTTTTAACTAATAGTGGACTACTGAATAAAATCAGGACAGAAAATATCACAATTTTTGTACCTTCTAATGAAGCAGTGGGATCGTACTTGACTTCCAACACTATTGATTCAGTAATTGAATAATATACATAAAGCGAAACACAGCTAATTAAAGAAATGAGGAGTAATTCAGTATATTTTTCTTTTAGAACTCCATTGACTTCATAATTGAGCCGGAAGCAGCACGAAGGAAGCGAGGAATAATTTTCCATCGCACTAACAACCCTCAAGGTCGTAACATACGACGTCACAATTTTGAGCATCACAACAGACAAAATGATGTTCAATCTGATGGTAGTGACGGTGCCCAAGATTGGCCACAAACATCTTCTGAGGAGTTTGATATGAATGATATTGATTGGCAACAAAATGCACTTGATCAGCATGAAGCCCACAAACGGACTTATGCTTACCAGCTTGAAGGGAGTCAGTCGAAACTGGAGAAAGCTTTGTTGGGTCATATGATCGAGGGGAAGATTAGCACGGATGATTTTGTTGATGAGAAAGTTGTCTTTAGTGAGAATCGGGATAGCGTTATCAGAATGAACACTTGGAATGTTGGAAATGAACGAGTGAAAACAGTCAACTGCGCAAGACTTACTTCTATTAATCATAAGTGTAGCAATGGAATGGTGCACATGATTGATAGGATGTTTAAGCCTGTTAGTCGATCTATTTCGGATGTGATTGCAGGGGATCCAGAGTTAACATTGCTCAATACACGTAATAAACGAAACACGCAGCCATAATGTGATCTACCATTTCTGATATTATTTATTAAGTGCTTTGATTTTTTATTGGAATTTAGTATTCGCATCCAGTGGACTAATGCCCATGCTATCAGATAGGAATCAACATTTAACCCTGTTTGCTCCTACAAACGCAGCTATAAACAAACTTGGTCATGCCATTCTACATAAGATGCAACATGGAGATCCATGTCTGAAAAGTACGAAAGCCAAGCTAAAATCTTACATATTTTTTAACAAACTTAACAAGTTGGAAATATGCAATTATATAAACTGCTATACTTTCAGGGATTCTCCGACGTCACATTTTACCCATCACATTCTGCTCATCCATTGTCTACAAACAGGGTCAGGTCAGGAATATCGATGGGGATGTTATGGACATAGACCGTGTTGCGGATGACAAACTATTTCTCAACAGGATCTCAAATTGTTGTGCGAGATATTGTGACCACGAATGGAGTTGTGCATGTTATCGATGCTGTAGTAATGTCTGAGCAAGGTAAGATTTTTTTATAACAACAGCAACGCAAACTGTTTAGTTAATTTCGCCAAACTGAAAAATATATTTTTCAAATATGTGTGATTAGATCAACCACTCTCAAAGGCTTTAGAGAATGGTGGCTACCGATACTTTTTGGATGCAATTCGATCTGCAGGATTGGAAAACTATATTGATGAGCTGAATAACGTGACTCTTTTTGTTCCAACGAACGAAGCTATGGAGGATTTAGGCCAAGCTGTTTTAAGAAATCCCTCTAAACTTCGGGAAATATTGCTGTATCATATTGCAACACCGGAAGTCAAAACTTGTGGCATGAGCCATGAACAAGTTCTCCCTACAAAGTTGCAGAACCGCAACATACATATTAATTTATATTCACATGTAAGCTAATATACTTGTGTAGATTAAACACCGGAAGTCAAAACTTGTGGCATGAGCCATGAACAAGTTCTCCCTACAAAGTTGCAGAACCGCAACATACATATTAATTTATATTCACATGTAAGCTAATATTATTACAGAGATCTGTGATGTCCAACTTCTTAGTTGATGCAAAACGCATTTAATAGTGTGCGTGTGAATTATGAGGATGCTAATTGATGACTATGCTTGATACAGTTTCCGATAGATTTGGAAACTGAAGTGACAGCGCAGTGTGGCCGTTTGTCAATGCGTAATAAGATGGCCTGTAACGGCATAATGCATCAAGTGGACCGCGTTCTGTTGCCATCTGAGTTTGATCTTCTGGAAACTTTAAAGAGTCAACCTGATTTCACAATCTTTTATCGTCTTCTAATTGTAAGTATTAGTAATGCATCTAACTGTATCGCCAAACTACGCATGTTCAATTCCTTTTTAAATAGTTGACTTATTCGTTTGTCGTTTTCAGCAAGGCGGTTTTGAGGAGCAACTCTCAAGAACAAATGTCAGCACAACAATTTTTGCTCCAACTGATTCTGCCTTCTATGCATTAGCTAAAGAAGACTTCCGTAAACTACTCAATGACACCACGAAAGCTTCTAAAATTGTGCAAAATCATATAATTGAAGGTATTTTGGATAATCAGTACAAAAAATTAAATCAGGATTATATTATTGTTTACTGAAACTCTTTTTCTTATAGAACCCCTTTGTTGTGCTGGAGTAGCCCCAAATAACTGGTTCATGACAAGGAACGTGGATTGTGTTAATGGAGCTAAAGTCCCTGTTTATCGAGATACTAGTGGCAGGGTTAAATATGGATCCGCAACAGTGACAACTTGTGACTTGACAGCTTCTAATGGAATCATTCACACTGTTGACAAGGTCTGCCATTAAAAATGAAAATTATTTTTCTTTACACTCTAAATTCAATATTAATTTTAATGCATTGTTTTTGTTGTAATTTTATATTACTACGCAGGTTTTGAATCATTCCAATGACCTTGCTCGTGGAGATTTGATGGAATCTTGCTTCCCAGACCCATTTACAACGATTCGTTCAGCTACTTTCTTTATTCGCCTCTAAACAAGAGTCAATAATTATGTTACTAGAAAGGCCACAACGAAATCATTTTCATTTATCAGTTTTCGGGAGGGATAAATTGAAATTGTGAGTATGGTTTATATGAATTATTAATGATTTTAAGGACGGGAGGATTACATCTTAATAATTAAGACAAAATAATTTCCATAATAAATTAAAAGCTTTCAAAGCAAATGTACTGACGACTTAACTTTTCTTCTGAGTTCTCTCTCTCTCTGATTATCTGATTCATTGTGTTCTTCCTGGTGACGATGCGCATAATTTATCAACGTATTGCCTACGCGAATGTATGCTTCATGCTGAATGACGATTCAATTTTAAACCCATACACAAAAAAGCACTTGTATAAAAAGCATTTTGCAGCAGTAGCAATTTAATAATTCAATGTTCAATAGTACATTTATCTTTTTTCATTTTTTTCATCTTTGTATTTCATTTTGTTGCATGTATTATATAAAACAGTCAAACCGGCATTTTCATTTTTTAGTCTTTTAATCTCTTTTTTTTATATAGAAAGCGAAAAGTCAGAAATCCTCATAAAAGCTTAATCCTCCTACCTAACTTAATTAACCATAACTTGAAATCCATACACACTTTCCTTGTTTAAAGAATGTTATGTCGTGTGGGCAGGATGTACAATTCAATATGATAATATTATATACGAAAGTGATGTATATATTTACACAACTCTGGTACTCAATGTAATGTATACGTTTCCTCATTTCACTCACATCATAATATATTAATTAATCATCAGTCACTTTTATCCATGTGATGATAGATAGAAAACAGCTAACGTAATAATAATATGTATGATGATTGATTTGATACTTAGCTGAACTTCTCTCAGTTATAACTACTGAGACACAAAAAAATAAAAATAATTATATAATAATAATCATTACTACTTATCAAAAAGTTTTTTTCCCTTATAATTTTGAACTATATAATAAAAACCCTTAAGACTAAATATTGGCTCGTTGTATCATAATATATGATATTTGATACAATCTTAAATACAAGGTTGTAAATAGTATTTTTAGCTCAAAAATTATTAGTAGAGAGTAAAAGAAAATATGTGTGATGGGATGGATTTTTATAAAATGACAGTTTCTTTTACGCGGGAGCTGAATAAAAATGGGAAACTGCAGAGCAGGAACAGAATTACAATTTTATTTTAGTTGAAATGTCGCAGTGTTTTTCATGGGACGATGTCGTAATGTTTGACGATGGAGGATGCGGTGCTAGCCCCATTTTCGCATGGTGGAGGTGAGTCGGAATTCTGATTTTTTCTCTATAGAAAAAGAGAAAAAATATTTAAAACAGGAACCATTATATGAAGGTTTCAATAAGAATGATGTTTTGGTGCCTAAATGTAATGTAATGTACCAAAGTAAAATGGCGGAGATGTTGGAAGTAAACGACTGATCCATTACCCGGAAGCTTTTCTAGTGCTTCTTCAGCACTGAACCACTTCCGTTTCCTCCCTGTAATAAGTTAATAATATTATATTAATGTTTTGTTACAAGAGACAACTAGAGGCAACTTTCACCTCAATTCTGTCAACGTAATAGTAAAATTGGAAGTGTACCGATTTTGATGGAATCCTCCCACTCAGGCATCTCCTCCGTTACAATCATGACGTAAACGGCAGTACGATGTCTACGCTCTTGATTCTGTTCAATGTATTTGAAGATAAAAGCATAATATTAGTATTGTTACCAAAATTAAAATTCAGCCAATCGAACATATTATATGGAACCCAAACTGTATCATCGTGAGAGCTTACGCAAGCCTTTCATTACTATCAAACTATCAACTATCACCGTTCATTATATTTCTTGAATGAAAATATTAAACTTTATCAAACCTCAAATATTCCAATGCACCGATCAATCTTGCCCCGGACGCCAGCCTCTTCTACCACCTCTCGAACCGCAGCTACAGAATGAGATTCCTCAGGTTCCACTCCACCTCCTGGAACAATCCATTGGTCACTGTGCTTGGATGAAGAGACGAGGAGAACCTTTCCATATCAGAAAATTAACAACAAATTCTGGTGACCCACAACGAAACCATTTAGTCAAAACTTGTTCAAGTTAATTTTGCCAAGGCATGATGTCAATTTCTACATTCATAAGCGTATTAACCTCTATTACATATCATCAAACCTAGGATGGTATATATTTTACAATGGCATGTCACGAAGTTTTACAAAATTAGGTCATTTCTAAATACGCTGATAATGAAGAATGAAAAAAAAACGAACGCATAAATTATCAAGTATACCTCGGATTCTGACTCGTTTCTGACGCAGAGACATGCGGCACGCTGGCGGTAGCCCTCCTCATCGTAAATCCTCGTTTGGTCTGGCTTCTCTTTCACCATTATGGATGTGGATGTTGTGATGAGTAGTTGTTACAAGGTACAAAAGTGTATAATCTCAAAATGTAATGGAATGAAGTTTAGGAAACTAACTTTCGTCCTGCTCAATAAACTAACTGTTCAGAGCTGTAAAAGAAAATTGACGACTGAACTTAAACAAGTTAAGAGGTGATGTGATTCCACAGTTGACAGTAGTATTCACTTTATGTCGACGCCCAAAATCACCTTCCTTCAACCGTTTCCTTTTCAGACTGCTTCTACAATGAAAACGTTGCGGATGATGGATGTTGAAAGTTGTGTTGTGATGGATTATTGAATAAATTGATTCGACAAACGAATTATTGACTTCGTTTTGACGTTGTTTTCCAAGATTCGACTGGACTGAATCGTAGGTTAGGTCAACTGGTGACGGGTGATGTTATTTTGTGATACGATGTGATCTGATGTTGTATATATGTACTATATACACACACTCAAGGTCACTTAACACCAAAGAAAATTCTAAAACCGAAGTTTATTCCTTTGAAGGCTAAGTGTAATCCACTCATGATCTTGTTCTTTGACACTGGTCAGTGTAACGCCAGCCGTGTCCTCAAAAAAAGCCTTATATGATTTCAGTCAGAGGAACTCAACCGGTTTACTGTTGTTCAGTTAAATTATATATTTATTGTCTTCCTCAAATATCAGATCAGATCAGAACATCATCAAAGGAGATCCTTTCCAACCTGATTGTGAGTTCAACCTGGAACAAAATTAAAAATATACATTGTATTTATACTGATACCAAAGCGTACAAAAACAACGTTTAAATAAAATAGTTCAAACTCAAACAAATCGTTAGGAATCCTATCAAGTTTTATTTTAGGTGGATTATATTCAGACAGATTTAATTGTGTGGCTAAACCCAACCCGACATCCTCAACATTCAACATTCCTGAAATATGATTAGGGAGGGCGTGTTGCACACGCGATGACTTCACATGATTTCACGTGCTCTCGCCTCTCTCCTATTATAACTATAACATAATTTTCCTGTTGCAGGACAGAGTACAAAACCGTAAATCCTAGATAAGATACAGGTTACAAAAATACGATTACAATCCTCCTACTTTTTTGCTTTCACTTCCAACGTTCCAACTTCTANCTCCTACTTTTTTGCTTTCACTTCCAACGTTCCAACTTCTAACTATATAAGTACTATCTATATATGTACGTGATTTTTATTTTTACAATGTTCAATGTCATATATATATATATATAAGTTCTAATTCCCAATTATAACAAGTTGCAAGTTACACCGAGAATACAATACAATTCAATGAAACGTGCGGTTGGAGGTAAGGTTGCGTGTTTTTTCCTCATTACTCAAGCAAGCATGAGCTTATCAGGTTACAGTAAAAGCATGACAAGGAAATATCCTCTGAAACACTGAAACACCTGGTTTCCGGTTTCACATGTTTTATTTGATTTAGATGGCAAGACTTTTAATGAAATTTTAAAACGCAGTATTATTTTTAGGACATGACTATGTAGTATAGACTTTCTTGCACCAAAACCACACTATTTATCAATGTCTAAATAAGTATATAGCCTGTTTTATTGCAAAGTATATCTATATATTATGTGGTTAAGCATGATACTGGTGTAAAATGCAGTTTAGTTGCAGTTTGCATTTACTGTTTTATAGTGAATATAAAATGCACGACTTTCTAAAGGATGAAGGATATATGGAGCAACCTTCAATCTAATGTCTAATGCTTTTAAGTCATCATGAGTTTTGGAAGTGGTTCAGAAGGAAAAGTTTTGCCTAGTTTACTTTCTCGTGGCTCATTTCGTATTCAGAAAGTAATGCAATACATGGTGTACTTATGTAATGGTGCAACTTGTGTAATATAAGATGCTATCGAATTGCACATTTGTAGAAGGTCATTTTGATGAAGCCCTTCAAGTGGCCTTCACGGAGTGATATAACTGAGCGCGTGTCTGATATAATGACTGTAATGATAAAATACAGGCAGCTGAAGCTGGACTTTATTTAATGCATTGATATGATGACATTCTAGTTGCAGAAAGGCGGATGCTCATTATTATGTCAGATTTGTGATGCATTGGAATTTGTAATTTGGTACTGCTACTTTAGTTCGTATCACTAAACCATTAAAATAATATGCAATAGTGCTTTGGATAGTTTGGCTGCAATTTCAGGGTCTATTAATCATCGAAAAACTTTCTTTCGAATGAGGTTTGACATGAAAAAGTAATAATTTTTGGAACTGATACTGTAATTACTATTTT
>JAANSM010004223.1:0-11644 GCA_036850725.1 Orchesella villosa
AGGGAAGGGGGAAAGAATTGAGACCAGGAATAATGACACCAAAGGCCTCATGGAAAATACAAATAAACTGTGCCAAAGTAGGAGATGGCACTATGCAGTAATTTGTAGAGAAGGAAATTGGATGCACGATCAAGATTATGAAACAAGATGTTTTGAGAATAAAGACTGAGCAAAGAGCTACCGATATTATACGGGTTGGCCCTGAATAAATTGGCTTGCACTGCATAATAATATGAGGATGATTTGTGAGCCCAAATTGCTAGCCTTTGTTTTAATTCTTTTGGTATCGTCATAAATGCACCAAAAACATTTTACATTGCTGTATACCATATCATACAATGCAGAAGCATAATATGCTAAGTTTAATGTGTCGCAGTTCTATTTTCTCATTGTATGATTTGGTAAAAAAAAAGTTGAAACCTGAGCCAAAAAATTAGACCACATTGGGATTCATGATGAGCTAATCCCCTACAAGGAAAAATTAGACGAGAAGCCAGGAAGAAAAAAGACTGCGGTTTCTTCGTGTTCTCGAATTACTGTAGATATACATACGTACACCGTTCTTCATTCAAGTATTCAGTACTTCTTTGAACGAAATGTGTTTCCTGAAATATAACTTGTGGTAAGTAAAAAATGAAGACAGCTGAGATACCGATTTCGGTTTGTCTCCTCAAATTTTAAGTAAGCACATGTACTTCTTAATCACGTTCGTAACATACTTAAAAAATACAGATGTACCTATGATTATGTGAGATAAGAGTGGGTTGGAAGACACGTAAGTTTGTCATATTCGATGTTTTCTTCCGCTCTTGAGTTTATTTTATAAATATTTCGCAACATCGAATCTGATATCCATGGTTATACAACTCACAAAATACGAACGTCACGATATGAAAACTTATTTATAAACCATAACAACACACAACCATAATAATCCATAAAATGTGGGTATTGTCGTACGCACGCATATTGTGTATTATATTATTTTCTTCCTCTCTAAAAAAAAGACAAACATAAACAAAAAGTATTTGTAGTTTCTTAAAAAAATGAATTGTTGTGTTATGAGGAAAGGATTAGTCGACCATCTGGAAGTAGATATCTTTTGTTTTGTATGTGAAGAAAACTAAGGAATATCTGCATTCAAAGATTTCATAACAGATACATACACACACACACTACATAATACGGATGCCAAGAGATAAAAAGAGTAAGGTTAAGTCCCGTTGTCAAATACTAAAAGTACAACCGAACATTTGTGTTTAACTCCCAACTTTCAAGCGTATTATTGTTAAGCTCCACTTTTCATGAGATGTGGAAGGGTTAAATGTGTGTGAATTTATGGAAGATGCGTACATTATGAGTGTATTTTTATGAGAGTGAAGAGAGTAAGGTTAAAAAAGAAATGATGAGTAGAGTGGGAACCTACCATTAGATCAGATCAAAGGAACACTAGTCTCTTTACGTTTATAAGCTTTTTCCAAACAGACACTTAATCTCTGGATGTCATGTTTTGTCACAACTTTTTGCGTTCCTTCTTTCTCTCATTTCAAACAAGTTTTCCTCATTAGAACTAAGACATTACATATCTACAATAAGAGAATGTACTGTTACGTAAGGCGACGTGAAACGCGTTGCAGTTCAGTACACGTTTCTATCTTCCCCTTTACTATATGGGATGGGACTTGACAAAAAATGATGTGTCTTCTTTCTCGTTTGTTTTTTAATCATTTTGCCCCCAGTAAGTTGTGAGAGTAGATGCGAACAAAAATATCGTATGGATAGATGCAGTTATCAACAAAAAAAAGTTGTGTTCACTCACTCATTTAGCATTCATAGCAAATGTTTTGTCATTCAGCATGTTAATGCAGTTCGAATTCGCGGACATAAATATTCCATCACGCCCATTTCAATTTATGCATTAAATTGCAAAATTAAGCACTAAAAACAAACGGAACGTTCACACTTCGGTAGGCTGAATTTACAACTTTGTTTTACAAAAGTAATTAGGCATTAGGTGGGATTTTAACCGACAGGGCAGGTGTAAAATTCGTACTTTTCTCTATCCATTCATATGAACATATAGCTATTAATAATAAACCGTTTTAGGGCTTCAACTTGGGATGGTTTTAGTATACTCAATTTAAATACATCATGCCCGTGTGATCCACTCTTTCGGTTTATGAATAGTTGCGCTGTTCGCAATATTTCAGACGGAAAAGATTACAATAAAATCCCTGTTATTTTATAACTAATCCTCCTGCTCTCAGTTTAATGCCTCATGATCTATCACGTTCATCGACCTTGTAGATTCCTTGCATAAGAAAACTTGAAACATCTCTGATGCGTTGAGGTGTCAAAAATAATATTTTCTTTTTGAATCTTTTATAAATTAAATTCAAAGTATGACATGACAGACAGACAAAATTTATTGGAAAATTCTACTGTCCTTATTTTGTTGAGTAAGTGTGCAGCTATGAGCTTTGCCATTTACATTTAAAAATATTTACGATTTATTGGAGCCATACGTTCTGGAAGACTGAGCAAGGTCACATAAAATTAAATGGGATTTGAATATTTCTAATGCTCATAAAACGGCCATCAACACTTCGTTTTTTCACACTTTTTTTTACTCCATGGTTCGCCTGTTGTCATACCAAGGTAAATATGAGGAAAAAGTGCATCAGAACTATGAGTATAATTAGTTTACGATGCACATATGAGATTATAACTTTTTGACTAACCAAAGGAAAGCGCATGGGAGGCTGTCTTTAACGATGCGAGAACAGAACGAGGAAGGAGACGATAAATTCACTAGATGATTAAATGAGTTAAAATATTCATNGGAAGGAGGAGACGATAAATTCACTAGATGATTAAATGAGTTAAAATATTCATACCTGAGATCAACCTTTTAGATTCTTTTTACATATGTTTAGCATACCGAGACGAACGTTTAACTCGTGGAGTGTTTAGCATCAACATTAATTTGAAAAACTACTCATCACCCGTACTTTTATGAAACAATTTGTCATGCTAGTCAACACATGAAACATGCAGAATGTAAGGAAATCTATTGAAATTGTACTTTAAGCAAATGTTATTTTCCATCAATAATCACTGCAATAAAATACCCTTTAAATATAATGAATACCTAAAAAGCCATATTGAAATTTATGTTGCTCCAACGCATAGCTCAATATTTTCATATAGAATTCAGTAAAGTTTTCTTGAAATATGATCAATCACGAACGATTTAAACACGTAAAAAGGACATTATTTCTCTCTCAGTTTTCACTATACCATTACGAGGTCAAGCTATGGAAATCGAATCGTCGTCGTCATCAACAAACCCACTGCGTAAAATTTCATACAAAATTTTAGTATACTCTGTATTTTTGCTAAGGTTTACTGCATCCTCTATCAAACTTATTCGGAAGCGGAAGGGAAGTATGTTGTCACAATTAAAGATTAAGAAAAATTGCGGAGCCTAGTTGGCTCAAAGACAGATTTTTCTAGTGTTATCAGAACAGTTGGTAACATCGTACTTGTTGTGCGAGTTAATGAACTAGCGCCAATGTATATAGGCCGTTCCATGTTGCCGAGAATAGATCCCGCGATCTCTGGTTGATTAAAATTCTCTTGCATTCAACTATCAAATTATTTCAAACCACGAGAATTTCTATGTGGCATACTTTGTGAATTTGGATGAAAATGTCTGTGTCGTATGTATCTATTCGATACTGATCCATACGTACCAGCACTAGTGTAGCAGAGGTGAAGACCAAAAAATTAGTGGACTGCATTATAATAAGAATCTCAGAAAGTAAATAACATACATGTTTTAGAACAGTTCATGCAATAATATTATTCGCCGACATCCTTCCTCTCGTCGAGGTCGCACATAAAACATGTTGTCAAACTACTTTCACACTTTCCAACACTTTAAAAACCAGGACGAGACATGTTTAAATTTAAATAAACATCCGAAACATAATTTGCCATATTGCACTATACAAATTTTCAGCACAAAAAAATCCATGACATGCTTAAATTTTCTTTCTTAGTGCTTCGATTCCGCTCAACGAAGGAACGGAAGAGTGTCTAACTAATAGACAGAGTGTGAAGCATGTAAGTTTGTTCACATGAGGAAGTTAAATATTTCCCTATATACAAAATCGGATGGGACACGGACACATGTCCCGAAATGGAATGCGTCCATGCCTTGAAATCATGCGTATACTGTTTATTTGCATGTATTGACTGTGTACTTGCAAGATGAAGCAGGGAAAGGTCGACGTAGTTAGAACTATGAATACTTATGTGCGGATCTGACCGAATAAATTGATACTCAAGAAATAGTTTGTTGCTGCCAAAAAAAATTTGGAGGAACAAGAAAACGCGTGATTCTTCTTTCAACTCGGTAAAATCACAGACAGTGAATTGAATATAGAGTGACTGTGACTGGGAAAATGTGGAAAACCGTGAAGGGGGACGACGCTTGACGACGCTTTCAGCAAAATCACACTTCTCACATTACAGCTTCATTTTATAGTGATAGTTGTCTTGATGTTATGCAGTATTTTAAGAGTTGTACGCATTTCCTCAGCCTCTTTTTTTGCTTTCACCCACACTACAGGGAGATCACATTAGATGCATACGAAATGCGGTGTTACATGTTGCTATAATAATGTTACTTGCAACCAAATCCATTTGTTTTTGTCACTCTTTTCTAACATAACACTATAGATGTTGTAACAGATTTAATGATTACATTCAACATTCAGAGAAATTGGAGCAAAACAACAAGTAACGGAAATAGGACAAAGAAGATTTTTTTCTTCAAGACTAAATTTAGAACTATGCTGATTTACCGGTAGTGAAACAACTATATGAAACGCGACTGGAAGATTGCAAAATATTTTACAATTTGTTTCATTTCAAAAAAATAATAATGGTACATGATACATGATGCCATCTAATCTTCCGCAGCATGCCTCATTTTCATATCCTTTTGATTTTTATAATCATTTTCAAAATTGTGTTGTGCATCGACCAAATCACGTTTAGTACAGACGCCAAGTAAACACTAAGACATTAGAACACTGATCTACTTCCACCAAGACGAAATCATGTAACACAATTTTTTTAAGAGAGTCTACCAAAAAGAAGCAATTTCAAAAGTAATCTGTCACGCAAGCAATTTTAAGCAAATTAATTTGGGCGTGTAATGCAGACCTTTTGAATCTAATGCATGTTTCATGTTTCAGAAATTTTAAATCGGAGCAATTCTAGCACTAAACATTTAATATAATCCTCCGCATTTGACCCATCTACAAATTTAAAAAAAACCCATCGCAACTGCCAAAGTCAAAGCGCCTGCTGCTAGTGAGAAAACAAAAATTGATATATGCTCACTTTTCCGGTTCATTGTAAATAAGTTAACTGGTCAGGGCCAGCATAATGGGAGTCATAAATATTCTCGTAGTTTTTCATTCCCATCAGAACCGTTACAGTTTTCTTGGACTCAACTAGTTAAAAGCTAATTATATTGCCGTGGTTGGATGCAATAAAATACCAACATAACATGAGAATCGGAATGCAGTTCTAGTTAATAATAATTTCAAACGTAATTCCTTTCTGCTTCCTTTTTACATCATTTCTAATCTAAGCCGATGCTTAAGTCATCCCCCAATTCAAAATGGGTTTACACAATTCTTGATATTTTTTTGTCTACAGATCCTCCTTAACTGTCAACTCCCTGACAGAATTCAATATATTGCCAAGACAGATTTCAGACAGAGTTCCCTTCTCCTGGCACACAATTAACGGAAACTATTACAATATACTACTTCGCCCCATTCTAGTTCTAACCAACCCATTAATTGGTAAATAAATGTCTTCCCAATCTGACAATTGGCCAAGAAGAAAGTAAGCCATTAGTTCACAGATTTAGCACTATAGACACACTTATTTGCAATAACAGTATTTAAAAGAGCAAGTAGAAAATTCTCAAAATTCTTTCACGTTGTATCGCGTTTGTTAGGTGCTATATAGAACATGCCCATTAAATGACGAAACTTTGTTAATGTATCTGATTTCCGAATCAGAAGTGTGAGTGACCTTAAACTTGGCATTCATGACTGAGGCACAGAGATATTGCATATATGTACTTTTCTTCAAATAACTAGGGTAGATATTTATGCAGTCAAAATCTTCAAGATTTCGGTTGTTGAGTTGGAAAGAGAAACATCGTTTATTTGGATATTCTAAATAAATCTGCTGTTCCAAGTCGTATAACAACGTCAACAGCTTAAAATACGTACACGAAACTAGTGCCAAGTTGGTAATGACGTATGGGTTGGAAGCAAGGAAGGTGAATTTTGCGCTTACGCATCCAATATCACCAATCTTTGTTATATATGTTTTTTCTTCCTTTATGATGGTAGAAAAGATTGTAAAATATGTAGCAAAAATTACAATGTTCAATGTAGCAGATTTGTATTTGTATACCAACGGTTGAAACTTTTAAATGTATGTATTAATTTGTTGAAAAGCCCAATGATCTCTATCCAATTGTAAGCTATTGTGAACATCTATATAAGGTTGAAGGTTCATTTCAACTTACTAGGAAATGTAAAAAGTATTAGCTTTTATACACAAAATGCAATTTTGCAATGTGTTTCCGTTTGTATGACAGAAATGATGAAAATAAAGTTTTCCAATGACGATTCAATGGAAAGTGAAACTTACAGTTCCATTAAGAATATAAGGTAAACAAAACTGGAAGTTTTAGTTGGTTTTACTTCCAGAAAACTGAGAATGTTACAGATGCTTCAATGAAAATTTAATTTCTCAACAGAAAATGTAGCAAGAGCAGACAAGCTCTGTCATCTGTATTTTCCGAATACTTTATAATTTACAATACTTCCAGGATACAATATCGTCATTCCAACATGGCAAATTTCATTTTGCAACTGCATTGCAGAATGAATACACTCCTTTTATATTATAAAGAATATATCTATATTATATATAGCTATGTTTATATTTGTGCAATGCATAATACATCTTGGTTGAACTGGAGTAAGCAAGATCTCTCTGGAAAATAGGTTCGGGTACACTCAAATATTATATACATGGTTGGTAAGCTTTCACTTAAAATCTTTTTTCAACTTCATTCATTTTTTACGACACGAACACACATTTACACACGTCCACCTTCAGTTTCCGTTCTCTCTTCTATTCCATTACTGTAATTCAAATCTCATGACAGCTCTCATATGATTTTGGCCAGGTTTCGAAGAAACGAACAAAACTCTCATCTTTAGAAATACACATGAAAAGTGTATATTTATATGCATTGTATGTATGTATATCATAGACTATCATGCACTGGGTACGTGTGACTGACGATGAGTGAGTGAGTCTTTTTGCGGAAGTTATGTTTTGTTTCCAACGAATTAAACATATTGCACATGGCTGTGCGCAAAGTTGAGAAACTAGGTATGACTGTTATAAACGGATGATGATGATAAATGTTTGCTCAAACCACGTACACAGTAGAGAGCGAGAGAGAGAGAATCAAGGGAAGTTCCCTGATTTTTGACACAGTGCTGGCAATATCTCGCTGATGTGTTAAGGCAGCAGTGTTTCGCAAACAGATGGAACAGGTTACTGTCAAATCACCGTTGTAAAATGGATACATGACCTTCCAGCGTCTTTAGGAAGAGAAGGAGAGTTCTGCATATGATGGCGAGTTCATTAGCATGGCCTTGGTGTGTCTATTTCAACTTCACAGCTAATTACTATGTACTGACATGCCGAATGGGCTGCAACATTTTCACTCTCTAAGTGTGTATTTTTTCATACTCAATTCCTCAACCAAATTTTTGAGATACCTACTGCTCAGGCCAACGTTTCATTATATGGATTTTTAGTCTAAATGCAGTTATTGGACGCTGTATATTCCGATACATGTGATACTATAAATATTTACCTGCCTTTATGATTGCTTGCTTTATATTTACGTGAGATACTAAACAGATGCATCTGTAAAACCGACAAATTGATATTGCTTTAATAGTTTTAAGACACTGACCTTTCATCGATCCGTTGTCCGATGAGCCCGAGTTGTGTCCTCCAACGTCACGATGGTTTTGCTGGCCCATATCATTCATGCCTTGGGACATTGGGGCTGCCAGTTTTTCTGAAAATTTAAAAATACACGTGGTAATTGTTTGGCGAATCTTTAAACTTATGACTGTAAACTATGCGGTATTTATGATTCAATAAAAAGTATATATATTTCCTACCATTTCCCTCGTTCCATATTTTTGAGCAATTCTCAAATGTTAATGGTAGGGTTACATGCCCATTTAAGTGTGTACTATGTATAGTGTCTAATGGGATCAGGGTAAGGAAAAAACATGGATCAAAGATTTCCTCCATGTTTTTAATGTTTTATCCATGCAATTTGTCCATATTCCTACCCTGAATGAGATTAATATAAATTGACGCCAATGCTTTTATAATCTAAGACTCCTCACAATGCCTTGTTTGCATGTAAGCACAGCTAAAGACTTTCCGCAGTATATTTCCAAAAAATTATCTTATCTACGTAATTATACGTAACACGTAATTATCGAAATGTTCTGTAAAATAAACTACAATTTTACAGTGAGAACATAGAAAACAGTAATTTCACAATATAATAATATTTTAAAGTTTATACTAGATATGCTGTAACTTTAGAACGTCACTTCACGACACAAAAGTATCTTTCCTATCTAAACATTTAATTGGACACGGACAGACCAACTGCAAAATCTGAACTCATTTCGAATCAAACGAATAAGAAATTTGTGGCCCAGAAAACCTTGAAGCAGAAAGCGAGAACAATGCAGTTCTACAATTCTTAGTAAATTATACTGACATACACACACATATTACTAATTCATAGAATTTAACACATTGTCTAAATTGCTAATTATTGCATTTACTTGTTCATTTCTATATACTTTTATGATCCGATCGAAATGCAAACTTAAACAATTGTGCATCCCAATTTGGCTCTCCAAAATATTGTTTACGATGAACAATACGTTATAAACAATACAAGGCTAGAACATTTGGAAAGCTTAAATTTAATTCTATTATAACATTCTCGGTAAACAGGTAATTGCCGCTTTATCACTTGACATAAATATTGTCAAAAGTTTTCCTCCAGCAACTGCCTGCTTTGCCTCTCATATTAGCTTAAGTGAGAGAAAACCTCAATGAAACAGCATTGCAGCTTATACATACTTATAAGTATACGACATACTGAAGTAACATGATATTTTAATTGAATGATAATGTATATGTTATATCTATTTCGGCCATTTGTCATTGACATCGTTATACATACCACATACATCTGATTTACACATTCATAATCGCATATAGAAAACTTAACATTCTATTACTATGCTAGCAAAATAATTCTGTTAGTCTGAAATACGCTTTGAAATATGAGCTTACGTTGAGCCGGGTTCCTAAAGTATCTTTTACTTCCAACATTCTTTTAAAGATATTTATGATAAACAAGAAATTTACCATTTCTTTACCTACAAGGGCTGTAGTAGTTATATAATGAATCCAAATATTTTAAGAATTGATTTTGAAATGTACTTATACATCAAACACACGCCCGGATTTCTATGCTCAATGAAATTACTATTAGGTTACTTGTAATTTTCTTTCATACCAGGAGATTGAAACAAAATCCAATTTATTAAATTTAAATCAAAACTTTTGATCCACCGTTGTGTCTTAATTTTTAGAATTTCAAATGAAACGTCTATATTCACAAGTGTAGAGAAATGAGATGCACTAACAAGGATAATTTTGTAATATTGCTCATCCTTTAATGAATTTAATTCGAACAAACGATGAAATTCGTGAATTATTCAATTTCTGGCGGCAATTATTCCAATTTTAAAATAAGACACCACAATTTCTACAGCTCAACAAACCTGTCAATGCCATTTTATATGCGTGGTTACTGTTACAGAACACCAATCGCAAGTCATGGTTACTAGCTTACTGTGACAATTTCTTAAATACCAATTCATTACAGCAAATGACGACGGACGGTTTTTGATTACGACAGGACATACTGAGAGTTTAGCCTGAATCTTTTTGGACTCAGTTATTAAGTTAATTGCTATCAATTACATATCCGGAGAAATTCATTGGCCATCCAGAAATATACTTCTGGCACATGTAAGGTCAAATCTACAAATTTCTCCAAAGGTGAATGATCCATTGCATTGGTTTCAATGTCTGTAAAGTACAAGGTTACCGGTTCAAACGCCTGGATGAATGAAGAACGTGGCAAGGCGGACATTTTTTATGAGATTTTATTGTAACGAAGCTAGTTTTAAAAAAAACTGATGACCCGCTGACAATTATTTTAACGCAGCAGTTTATTAGATATTTCTCAGGAAATCTGAAAAAGATTGGTCTCAAGTTATTTAGCTAGTAGCGTCCACACGTCAATGTCTAATTCTAATCAAATGCTACACAAGCTTTCTCTTTCAATATGGCATTGTTAATTAGAAAGTTTCTCAAGTTCATGCTACAATGGCACAATTTTCATTAATATACTCCACTGGATCATTTTATCATTGTGGTAAAAAAATCTTCCTGCTGTGCCCTTCACAAGTAAAGCTATATGATACCACCGGATACAAAGAAACTAGTAACCATAAACTGTGAAGGTAGCAAGTGTAGTTTGAAATTGTACTGAAATAATGGTTCCGGAGAACGGATGATGAAGGCAGATCGTGTCATTAGGGCATTGCAAGCTATCAAATTTTAATGAACGTTACGTAATACGTCACGTGTCACCACATATCATTGGTCTCCACCAGCTGGTCATATTTCCAATCACTAAAATCAAATTTTCGACGAAAATCGGTACATACCTCACTTGTGGTGTACAATGTTCAAAACCCATTATAAAAACTTTTTCGTTTACTGCTTTCTTCGAATGAGTACTTTCTTGGCAAAGTCAGCAAAAAGTTTTAAGAAATATATTTCTTCATACTAAAAAGGAATTAGTTTTAAACTGAATGATTGGAGTGTTCAATTAAGTAAGTATCTACTTTTCAAAATCCATTTGAAATGTAATATTTGACAACAGTTCTTCGCATACGGTATACATGAAACTTTGCAGGCATTAGACAATAATCAGATATTGGGAAACCCTAAAAAATGAAAAATAATATCTACAATAGAATTCCAATACTTTTGTTTTCCCTGTCATTCATAATTCAGTAAAAAAAATGCACTTCTAGACATCCTAAACTTTTACGCATCAACTGATACGTTGGAGTTTGAAAACAATTCTTTTGTGTAGAATTTCAATAGCAATACTTGAGAATGCCATAGATTAGAAAACTGAAACGACGTAAACATCCTTTGAGTCCCTGTCTTTCTCTTTCTCATAAAGATTTCTCTCATATTTATGTCATCTCACTTTCATACTGACGCACAGCCTTCAGTTGCCATTATGCTTGTCAGATCCCTACTGTTTGTCTGCTTTCACCCTTCCTAGTACTAAGATGACATGTAACAGTATCATTGTGCTAGTTTTCAAGGT
>JAANSM010004224.1:0-11644 GCA_036850725.1 Orchesella villosa
GCAAGCGGAATTCGAACCGCGCGTACTGTTATTGACACATGTAGTGTGATGATGATCAAATACAAATACATGTCAGATTCAGTCAAGTTACAATTTTGTACTTTAATTTTAATGTACAGTCAAACAGTTGAGATATAACAGTCAAAAGCCAAAAACCGGAAGAAATTAGTAATATATGAACTGATAATAATTAATTCACTTACTGGAAAAAGCTGAAACTGCTAACACTACCTTTCCAACGATAAATAATAGCAACAACTAAACTCGAAATGAATTATACGTTGTAGGCACAAATGAGTTTTATATAGATAGTTACTCACGTAAAGCGAAAATTGATCCTACATTATAGTTGGCTAAATGGAGACATTCTGTGTGGTTCTGCTTTCGAGTACACCTATCTCGTTTATAAGAATCTGTGATACCTCCTTAAACTGATATAAGATTACCTTAACTTTATACAACTGGTCATGCAACTTATGCCAGATAATTTTGTTCGTAACATGTTATAGGCTTTCTCCCCATTAAGACATTCATACAAGAAAAGGCTGAGGCTGAATGCATAAATTTCTCAACAGCAGCTTGCCTGTCGACGTGCAGTATCTCTACCACAAACCATGTAAAAAATGAGTCACGGAAGCCGGAAGGAAAGCAATATTTTCTTATGCCATGTGTGTGAATGTGGGAATAACGAGCGAATTCATTTCACACCGTGGTTCATAGAGCTCCCAACAACGAAGCTACAGCTCAATGAAATGTGCGTTGAAAATACTCGTAAACACACTTCCAAAATCTTAGCCACATCTACCAACATACATTTCATTGCAAACACGATACTCTACCATCTCTACATAACCAATACCCCAAACGAATGAATCATGTACTACACTACTTAGGAAAATTTAAGTGCAACCATCCCAGTTGGTGGTGAAAGTAGCTTAACAAAACAACTTATTACGTACACATGTCTGTGTACTGTGTTGTGTAGTGATGTACACGAGGAGGAAGTACACAAAGCAACTGAAGAGAGAAAGTGTGTGATGGTCCTTGAAACTAGTTAAGCCAAACAGTTAAAGGGTAAATAATTGCAGTACTAAATAGTAATTTGGCACAAGAAATGAAACGTTATACCGCCTCCAAATGACTTTCGCTCATTGATACTTTACGCTCCCAATAATAAAGGGAAGGAACAAACGAGCAAACATTTATTTAGCACAAAGAAGAAAACACATGATTTTTACATTTGGCGTAGACAACTACTGAAAGCTATAGCCCCAAAACTAGAAAACCTGAATAGTGTTGAATTGCATTTTTGGAGATAAATGACTATCCTGGAGACAGGACAATGTTTGATTTTATCTTGAAATGATGTAAATCCTTTGAAAAACTTGTTTGCTGACGACATCCATGAAAGATGGAGAAAGTACAAAACTACCAAAAGCGAAGTGATGACAAACTCAGATGCTCGCAGTGAGATTACGTAGTTTTGTTTTGACTTTAGCATATGTACATACAACACACATATAGCATGTTGATGTTGATACTTAAATGATATACTTATATACAATGCAAATGAAAACCGAATCGGTATATAATCCCAATATACAAAGAAAGCATAAACACGAAACAATTTCGCTGTCTCCATTATATATGTATACTACAACTGCGTACAGAGTACAGTTCCCATTGACGATACAGCCATTAAAATTGCGACAAAAAAGCCCGAAGCTATTCCACAGTTTGTACACAAACGTGAATGCTTTCATTCAGGTCTTCACTGTGACATACATAGTTTAACCATTTAGTTTTTTTGCAAAGGCGCACACCATTGCAAACTTCCGCAATTGTTCTATTCAACTGCTGAAATTATCATGAATGCTAAGGGAGAGTTTGTAAAAATACATTTATCTTTATTTGGTTTCAGTTTTATGCTTTGTGCTTTAAACGAAAACGAATAATATGACACATGTGTGTGCAAGTAAACTTTTTAAAACGCACTGTTATTACCAAGACCCAGTTTGTTAGGAGCCAAAAATATGTACAGGAAGGAGAAAAAGTAATAAATCAGTATGCTCAGTACTATGTCTCGTCTCCAGATACAGTGAGTCATTGCACATATCATTACTTCGGGGTTTTATTCATAAGACATGAAGACATAATCAGTAAAATGTTCTTATAAATACTTTCTATTAGTATAGTACCAACAAGTCAAGCACAAATAAACGAATGCTCCAAAACAGTAAACAATGTTAGACATGAAGAAATAATTTTTGCAAAAATCCGAGACACTAAAGAATACATCTTTGTTGGCTCCAGCAATGCATAATTTCTTGTCAGTTTGCCATAAAAAGATCTCCAAACCGTCTGTCCGGAGATTCATAAAAATGTCAAATGACCGTGCACTCAAAAGAGAATGATGGTGGAAATGAAAGTATGCAACTCATTTATTGCGGAACAACAGCCATATAATGTATCAACAATGTTGACGACGTATTATTCTCCATTTACAACTGGGCTCTTCAAGTCTTCACCTTCTATTTTATGATACTGTCCCTCAAATAATCACGTCATCATCTTTTCTACATTTCTAATGTGTGTTATGTGGGAGAAAGTTCGCAAATACTGCATCTATATAGATGTCCCACAAACCAAAGTAGGACTTTGTTTTTCTTCTACTTCTGTCACGTTGCTTTCCGTAGCGTAGCTCGGAGCAAAGTGAAACATTTCCCATTAGTAAACGTCAAAGTGAGAAAGCACACACTGGATACAAAATGCTCCGTTTTGATGACGGTGAAAATCTAAAAAAGTTTACCCCAAGGCTTTTTATCTTATACATATTCAGAAAGCAATTTTTTTCAAAGCTTTCTTTATTTTTAAAGCTCTCATATCCCTTGTGGAAATACCTTTTCTACTAGCGCTCCCACCCTAATCGCCAAGCATCTTTCCAATGCCTTTGAACTTACATACAGAGAAAATTGTATACAAACTCCTTTATGTTCATATTATATGTATGCGCAGTACCTAATATAGTAAATGTTTATATGTGTAAGCAAGCTTGTCAAGGCTCATTTATTTCTGGTTCGATGGGATATATATTGGTGATATTTTCTTGTGAAGAACGATTCACTAGTTCTGGTTGGTTAAATTTTCTTTTTGAGTACTAAAGTATAAGTTTTGTAATAAAATGGCTGGTGGCCCTGGGATAAAGATGAGGAAGAAAAATGCTGCTGAGTTTCGCAGCATCTCAATTGATTATTGCTATTGTAGATAAGACAGCTGAGGAAAAATGAGAACAATTCTCTGTATTTTATTTTTTCCTTATTTCTTTCGTCTTTTACGTTCTTACCGACTGAAGAAAAGACACTGACAGACAGATAGCAGACATAGACATGCTATGTCAAGCCATTGTACGTTGTTGAGTTGTAGGGTAGTTCATATACAATATCGTTGTGCTTTCACTTAAACATGTGCCAACAGAACAGACTGTTCAGCAAGCACATCTTTCAGTAGATATCGCTTTTAGTACAAATCTTCGAACATATCAAGTTGAACAATGCTATTCTTTTTACTTTCATAATTTTCTTAGATACAGATGGCTTTCTTATTTTAAACACACAGACAAACAGTCCTTATATTTTTACTTCATAAATGGCATGCCTAACAGTATATATACGTATGTTATAGAAACTTTCTATTTTTCTGTTTCATACATAATGTAAATAGAAAAACTTCAGTTTTCAAATGCTCAAATAAGTGTAAAGTTTGCAGCATGTTATTGTAAAATTTAATGCGTGTTGGTTTTGGCCACTACGTCGCGGTTACTGTCTATCACTTTCTTGACTACATATTTTCGTTCTGTAACTAAATAAATGCTTTTCTTTTTCGACAGAAGTCACATAGTTTAATTATTTGGTTTTGTCTTAGGCACTTCGTAAAAAGCTAGATTTGAGATAACATAGTGCAAAAGACCTAAGTCTTGAACAAACGTCTGAGGGGACATTGGGAACAAGCTCTGAAAAACTGGTTTCCATTTGCTATCTGAAGTCAACAATACGATATGTTCAAGGTTGAAACGTATTGAACATGTGCAATTGACGTTGATAAGACAAGCTTTGTCGTCCTTACTGCTACAGTATTGCGGTATTATGGTATTGGTACGGTTGACGGTGCAGGCATTTGCAGAATGTTATTTAGTAAATACACATTACTACCTATCTAGGTAGTACTTGATACCCATTTACAAGGGACCTTTCTTTCCCATACAGCGTAAGTAGGCCCACACTGCAAAACAAAAGCAAACGCACCGATAGCACCGTTTTCTAGTAGCCTAGAACCTAGGGTGTCGTTAGCTGCTAACTGGATACATAAATATGTATCACGGATACAGATTCATTCTGTTACTTCAGGTTGGTTGATAAAATGTGCATGAATACATTGTAGTATTCAAAGAAATTTTAGGTATCTGGTAGTATTTGGTGCTACTTGTATTTCTAAAGTTGTACAGTGAGTCAAGAATGGGTATGGTATATATGAGTCCTCAAACACGGGAAATTTCCTTTCCAAAGTAATGTAAAAACGTAGTAATATGATAGATTATGCAAAAATAGCAAAAAGCAAGCAATTCAGTACAAAAAAAACTCTTTGACACTTACATTCGTCCTTGTCTTTGGCAGTCACCGTCAAAACTGTGTGCTGGATATCTTCATTTTCATCCACTTCAGCTTCATATAATGCTTTGTCAAAGTATGGCTGTTGGGATGAAAATGAAAGTTAATATTACTGAGCCCGATAACAACACATTTTTCAACTCATCCTGTCATAAGAAATACTTTATAAATGAAACGAACAATGTAATTAACTTACGGGATTATCATTCTTATCGGAGATTCCAATTCGGATAAACTTAGTCACTGAAAATGAAAGAATATAATTTCCATTTAAGGTAAGTTCTATACCCACGAGGGTAAATCACAATGACTCAGTTAATTAAAAGGAACCAGCGTGTCGTCCCAAAATTCTTCAGAAAGAAGAGATAAAAGTTTGAATTTGCGCTTGTAACATAGCATGAGAAGAATGTAGAGAAAAGTTCAAGGAGTAGTGAGGACAAAAGATATCTCGCACTCCCCCTTTAAAAAAGTACATCTTGTGAAGTGATCCGCAGAAACCACATTTGAGATCCTTTTAAAAGTAATTTCTTTATATCTTAGTTAGTTTTCAAAGACTTTGCTACCAAGTTTGACATTGAGCATCTTAAGAATCAAACACATGCATCCCTACTTCAGTACAGAGTTCAGAAAAGAAAGTGTGCGTGAAACTTGTATTCATTGAAACTCCAGCTTTCAGAGTAGTAAATGCACCCATTACCCATTGAATAAAATCGACAACGTAGTATCTCTTGCAAAACTTTAATATAATCATTATAATGTTAAATATCGTAACTTAAAATGGCTGTTTGGATAAGTATGAAAAGTTGCCCTGAACTTAAAGGTGAAAGTATGTTCTATAGAAATATAAAAGCCAACTACTATGATTTTTTAGAAACAGCAGATTTTATCAATACGCATTTGCTACGCATTATGTATGTGTTTCTAATACAATATAAATTTCTAACTTTTCGAAACAAAATTTGACAGACAAAGCTAATCAACTATACTTAGTGCTATACATTCATTAAATACTTAGTACATCACTAAACCATTGATGTTACCTCTATGTCCACTGCCAACTTCTCAACTACAGATTGCATTAACAACTCAACGCAAGAAAATCATGAGAACGAACTCTACCTCTACCCTTTGTACCAGACTTGTATAGAAGAGAATTTCTGTTGATGGTCAAAGCTATACCTCCGCAAGCCCAGATACCTAGCTTTCTATCCGCATTTATGTCAGACTGAAGCTTTTAAGTAAATTAAATTCATTGTAAAGCAGGAGCCCATGACTCATAAAGAAGGTAATATACTGTTCATGTTATTCACTCTGCAGTTTAACCACGTGATTTCCCTTTGATACATACCTTATGGATGAGTATTAATAATGGAGTACATCCTATATCCTTAAACATGGATTCCGTTAAAAATAATTGCAAAGACAGCCAGTTCTAAGTGGAAATAACAACATGCTTGGTAAACTTACCTACTATACCAACTACTCATCGCTGCAAACATGGTCAATGACCTAACCTCTGTTTACTTACCAAGTCTCATTTATAAAGAACTAACCATTATAAAATGTCATATATTACTACTTGTTTGTACCGTCGTGGAAAAACATATTACTAATAGAACAAGTATCAAGAATGTAAGTTATTTTTTCGTTTAATGTACCCTCTACCCTCAGTTAATGGATTGGTGAACAAAGTGCAATAGAACTAGTAAAACTTAAATCTTAAAAGTTTCACTCGTATGACCCAAATAAATCACAATTCATTATGACCAAGAGTTCTGTTGCATACTTTTCCCCTTTTATATACTTTTTCAACATCTTGGTTCCTTTCCATCTCCATTCACTTCAGTAGAGCTATTTATTACATAGTTTTACTACCCTTACAGTCGCGCACACTACATCAAGCAACCCTTCCAAATGACAAGAGTCCATTCCACTTGATTACAAGATAGAATTACTTTATTTCGTTCGGATTCTTACATGCAGAGAACTACGTGACGTGCCTAAACCAATGATAAGCTTATATATAAGTATTAAAACATATAGACTAGAAACTAGAACTAAAACGTTCATCTGAAATGCAAAAGTATATGTATGAGGGGGAGAAACTGTTGTATGCCCTCCAGACATAAAGCTAAGAATAATGACCAATATAGTATTGATGGATAGGACAAGAAAATGAAACGAATGTCGGTGGACAAACGAGCACTCAATAAAATTTTGCTATAAACTGCAATGCAATCAACCACTTACAAAGATAAATACTTTCCAGAAAATCTATAAAACTCGTCGCATTACTATGCCCGGAGAAAATGAATCGTTTCTTTCATTCTCATTATTGCTGCCATTGTAAATCTTGCTCAGCAGAGAAAAGGACAAGCTTTGTTCCTATCATTCTTGTGTTCAGCACGTCTCAAGGGAACTCTCCAGAAAGACTATCGTTAATGACATTGACACATCTTGCGGTAAAGGAAGATGAAATTTATACTGATTCAACGTAAGCTAAATTTGATGAAAACGCAAAAACATGCTTTGCTTCAAAAAAAATATGTCAGAGCTCTTATCTAGAGACAATTTTTTGTACAAATTATTTTTAACGGTAAGCTTACCCTTGATGGCCCGTACGAAAAATAGATAAAGAAAATAAGCTTGCCACTAACATTCAAAACAGTTCGCAGAACTCTATTAGTAAAGTCTAACAGTTAATTAGCCACAGACCGAGTTATAACCCAAATCACAGTCAAAGTATTTAGTTGCTCTTCTTTATAGCTTCAGAACTAGGACGAGGACAAGACAAATCACTAGCAGACATATAAAAATAATTGATTACATCTGAAGAAGATACTGTATCACTCTTTTGTACTAGTCACAGAACTTTCCATTAGAGTTACTTGACTCTGATACAATCTACACTATATAATAAACCTCAAAATATAATTCTACTCACAACCAACGATCAGTTTACTATGTTCTGTTGGAAGACTATCAGTTGAAAATTAGAATCAGTATTACAATCACGATTCCACATTTCACCATGCAATATCGCTAAACCGAGCAGAGCAGAGTTGTAGTATTTTGTCAATAAATACATTGTCGTTGTCAGTTTCTCGAAAGTGTATTAAAAAACTGCACAAGCTTCAAGTATAGAAGCCACAATTATAGGAATACAATATGAAACATTCGTATATGAAAACAGTTGTGAATTAGCGCTCCAAGAAAAAGCAATCTAAGGGGAACCAAAAATTCCAGTTTCAGAGTTCATTTCCTATCCTTATTATCAAATGAAAGCTTACGGCTGACAGGAGTAACAACACTAGCGGCTAAACAAAAGATTTCTTCGATTGGAACAGGGAGCAGGGAAAGTTGAGAAGAAGTTGAGACAATCTGAAGCTTTGCTCCCAGCTCAGAAATAACTGCTTGCTTTCACTCAGTCGCTCACCAGTTTCTTGCCACTGCAACTCAACGAGTACGCACCGTATGCTGGAGACCGTATCCCATGAAGATTGTGACAGCAGCCGTGTACTTCAGTAGAAGTGGCATGAACCAGTACAACTAATACAAGGTTGGCAAGATGAAGAAAACAGGGGAACCTGAATCATTTTTTCCTAACCAGCAACTATGCACAAGCTAGCCAAATAAACCACCCTTGAAATACACAAAAATTCTCATATCGTGCAAATGGTACCTAGGCAAAAGTTGCTGCAGTAGTTTCAGCCAAAATCCATGTGTATATTCTGTATGGATCTGTATGCATGCGCTCTGAACTTGCCTCGTGAAAATCTTACAACACACAACATTTGTGCTGTGTATGCCGGTTCAATGGGCATTTGTTCTGTTTTCTGACAAGCAAGCCAAGAGAAAATCCTGCCAAAGCAAAAAATCTTACTTAAGTCGGATCTCCACATTATGAATGATTCTTCTTCAATGTGCTAAGCCAAAGAAGAATGCACATTCATTTAGAAAACGAAGCCAAACTAAGCATAAACTGTAAAGCCTACGGGGATATAGATTACGTACATGCAATTTGGCTGACAATGATAAACAAAAAGGGAGTCCTTGAACATTCTAATTCCAAAAACTCTTAAAATACGCCTAAATTTATTTTCCAACCACTTATTTCATTTAATATCAATATTATTTAGAAACCACAACAGCTTGGAATCAAAATGTAGTCATCTTTTTAAAACAGGGAGGAATTCCAGAGGAACTTAGGGAAATGTTGGTATTTTCGTATTAAAAGATATGCATTCATTCCATTACCGAAATTTATTTTGGTTTGTCTGTCTGTTAAATAAATATGATGAATCTGTGCATTTTCTCTTCATTCTTTGAAACTCACACTGAAACGTTACTCTCTTAACCTATTGATTTTGTTGTGCCATGCCTAAATCGTATTATTAGTAATTTCAATTAAAGTTATAAAACAAAACTGACCAATACTAACATAATGTTCCTTAAACCCCCATTTGGAAACAACAGTGAGAGGAAGATAATGTAATTACTTACAGGGTCGTTTCAGATCCTTTCCTATACTCATTCCAACAGCCAAGGAATTCAATATTCTCGGTTTTAGTTTGAAGATTCAAAATTGGAAGGAGTGACGCAAATAAATGTACACTATATTCATACATCAAATAACATATATCCCAGTATGTACATACTTTATGTAAGTCAACATGATATACTTTAGTCGTTTCCAATTTCATGCTATCCATTTTCTAATACCATCATAGTTGATGGTATACTTGAGCACCCTTTATCTCTTTCATATACATGTATACATCCAACCAATCACATCGTTTCGATTTCTGAAGCAATTGTGGGAGCCATAAAACTAAATACGAACATTGTACCTTGTGCTAACAAAGGCTCGTGTTAGAAGATACTTGACAACATCAATTCAATTCAAGACAAGACGACTCTCGTCTCAACATCAACAGGACTTATTTTATAATTCCAGGAAACCATATTGGATAACGAAAACATAAAATAATGCTTTTACAACCTTACCATAATGCATTTCTATGATTTCACTTGAAAACAAAAAGCAGGAGAAATGATTGGAAGCAACAAAGACTCCTTTTCACGATGACGAGCATAGAAATAAATGAAATACTTTTAAAAAGGGGAAGAATAAGTGGCAAGCGAGGAAAACAAAACAGCAGCTGAGCACAACATCAGCTTTCACTCAAAGTTTCCAGGAGAAAGTAGAGAACCATCACATTCGCATATCTCACAAGACACGAGATTCGCAATTCTAAAACACTCGTCGACCCATTTCCTCACGAATGCTCTTATGAAATCTTTCCGGTCACTTCGTTCTTCCTCTACAGTATTACACGCCTGAATCCGATAAAATGAGAAGGGAAGGCTACTTTCACCATAAAAAGTTGAGTTTACAACAGTAGTTCCTGTTCTAAACTGAAATTACCATTTTTGTTATATAACAGTTAGTTCGGATGTTACATATTGCTTCTCCACTCCTCTACTCCTCTTTACAAATAGTAGCCATTGAAAACTACAATGCAATACAATGCTAATACGCCCTTATGAGTATGTTGTTCCATTATTGCATTCAATTTTTTTTGTACTGTATATATGTGCACCATACAACATTCTATTTCTCTCAGTAGTAGAGAATTCTATTTTACTTTCAGAGCCCTCAGTGTACGACGATGAAAGAAAGAGTTTTCTATCCACAGCATCCACGGTATAGATTGAATATATGAATCCTTGTCAGCAGCTTCAGTTCACTGAACCAACAAAATTGCTATGTAATGCCTTGAATCATAAACACTACTGCTAATATTCAGTACAGCTGCCCGTCTGCATTCTAACATTTGCTTCTCTTTATAATACATCTGACCTTTCGTAGTCTTACAAACTTTTGCACAAACGACAAGTGAATGAATGAAAATGAAAACCGAAATCCTGTTTAACTACACGCTTTGCACAAGGAGAACAGCGATTTTCTTCTGTTTCAGTGCTTTTTACATTTCATCAGCACAGTTATTACAACTAATTCAAAAACTTTCATTTTAACAGTCGTACTAAGTAATAGGTTGGAATGAAAATGGTGGCAGTAGACATCTTGTATCATCAAAGTATCATTTCATCTAGTTTCCACAGCTCTTCAAGTTACCCCACACGAAGAATCTTTTATGCTAATGTATAATGCTTTGTACAAAGTGTTTCACCGTGCAAAATACCAAGATATATAAGCTTTCTCTAGCAAACTTTTAACTTTGGTTTTATGAGAATGTGATTTTCCTTCCTGCGTACATGACTCTCAACAGAACAACGAGCCTATTCACTATCAACTACATATGTATATGTAAATAATAATTTATTTGTACACTTGACTCAATGGATATTTGTACTTCTATATACGTCAACCTCAACATGGATGGATGATCAGTTTTGCTGATCTATACAGACTTTACAAAACACATCACTATCACCAGCTGCCGACTTCATTAAATACCAAACAACTCATGAAACCGTGGGGTTACTGTTACTGATACTGATGACTGAGTATCAAATATGTGAAATATAATATAGCTTGATCTCCTCCTATAAACAAAATAGATTGGAATATTCAGTCAGAGACGTTCCAGTTTTATCAAATAATTATCTTGGACTAAAACTTTTACTCTTTTGCAATATATTTTGGAGTGTAATAGCTAGGAAAGTAGTCAAAGTTTACAAAAAAACTATATAATATACTTTGATGTATATTCACATTCACATATGTACTGATATAAAAACCGTTTTGTATAAAAGTCTACGCGTGCAACTTGAAAAAAACATTTGATCCTCCTCCTCCATGAAAAATAAACTTTGTAGTGTATCAGTTCTTCTCATCTTCTCTTTAAACAGTTTTCTCGGAAACTGTGTGCGTGCTTGCGTGCAACTTTCACAACATGAAGTGTAACTAGTGACGCGAGTATGTAGATACAGTCAAACAAAGAAATTTATTGACT
>JAANSM010004225.1:0-11642 GCA_036850725.1 Orchesella villosa
TTTGAGTTGGATCCCTGGAGCTAATTGCAAATTTCACGGTGTGGTACCCAAATTCATGCGTGTTGGATAATTCAAATGATAAATATTTACTGTACATTCAGGTTTGATTATAAGACTTAGAGTGTGTTTACGTCTGATTCATTTCTTTGATCATGGTGTGCTTCAATAGTTTTTTGAAGAATGTAGTAAAGTTCCTAGCTAATTTTTGTTGTGATTGCGAGTCGCAATTTGCGACGAACTCGGTTAACCACGGTATATCTTCTTATTTTAATAATAAACTGGCTAATTAGTGTGAAACTTTTTCTAACATTGCATTGCTCGCTCTTGTGTAACTTTATATAATTTTGCAAATTCTGGCAGTGTCAGTATACTCTCTTTTATAATTTTATCATAGATAATATTCTGCATGTGAAGTCTCATTCGCTATTGACGATTTTTATCTTTAGAGCAATGTAAATGTGTGGCACACTTTTGTGATGGTTTCAATCGTATACACTTTTGTCTCCTCAATAACGAGTGGGGACTGGGAACCATATATTGGCAGCACGAACGAAGTAACCGTATTATAATATTACAGTGTGCAATGCCGGCATTAATATCATTTTGCAAACCTTGCAAATATGCATTGGTATCTTCTATTCAAATTCATTCTTACGTGAGATTTTTACCATACTTGTGCAGCGGTATATCATGACTTGTAGCCCAACTTTAGAGAAACGAACGGTAGGAAAGTCATTCTGTTTGACAGAGTATAAGTATAGAAACGGAGTAGGCAAGCTAGCTGTTCATCTGTCCCTACCTATACTCAAGAATTATACCATTGAAACTTACCCAATATTGACACTTAGCCAATCGTGAAAATCAATAGTGCACATTGTTTCTGATAGCCGTAGTTGTCTCTTCTTTGTTTACGGAAAACCCACAATAAAATGGAATTTTAAATTGGAGCCTCAAGTTTTCCAACATGAAAACTTGTCGAAACGAAATTAGCGAAAGGAAGAAATATGCAGAAGCGTGCTTAATTTCTCCAATTTGAACACACGCGATAAACATAATAAGTAGAAGAATAGAAACAGAAGAAACAATGCAAAGAATGAGAAGAAAAACGGAGCAATTTTATTGATTTAGTTCATGATTCATTTACAGGTTAACACCCACCTACACAGGTAACATACGAACCATCATGCATCATCAGAATAGTCGGCATACAAAGTTTCCAACTCTCCGTTGGCAATATCACACAGTCATAAAAGTTTGGTTTACTGCGCTTTCAGCTTTCCAAGTGTCACATATCATATTAGTCATAATCATATTTTGCTTCACACATGCATATTATTATACCCAAAAGAGGACTTTTTATAGCCCATATAACTCATCGCACAACAATATACACACGATTTTCATTGCCACTTCATGTAATCCGTAATCCCCATTTCACGAAAGCCCTTTTTACGGTATCAGCCTACTTTTAGTTCAAAAATTGCACAATATCCATCATATTTACTACGACTGTTCATCTGATAAGTAGTCGACATGCAGAGAAACGAAACGCATGTTCAAATAATAGTTCAAAAAACTTGTTCTAAAGTCGGCTTGTTATGGATTGACCATATTTTTCAGTGGTGCATGCATACTAGGTAAGTGTGGTGCCGCTGCTATGAATGCCCATAATTAACAAAGCTATTCATTCCAATTTTCCTTTCGATCGTCATATGCCAAATAATCTACAATTACAAAAAAGGATATACATTTCGGAAAGGTTCTGAAACGAAAAATACACATGTTGTGCGATATGTCAGTTGGGGTACACTAGTACACAACTTGGACTCACGACTCACGACTAGTCGCAAGGTTGAAGGTCGCAAGTTTCCCCAGTAAGCAGTTAGAGTCAGAACAAGCCCAACTTTATTAGGTAGGACACAAACAAGAAAGTATTGCTAGTGTAGAATGAACTAAAGGAGACAAGAGACAATCATATCCGATAAAAGATATACCTGCGCTGCATAATGCATTCGTTCTGCCAATGCATTATCGGGAAATGGGAATAGCGTTTATTCTGTTGCATTCCATGAACACATAAATTTGCAGACAATGCATACATAGTACATGTATATCTATTATGCTTCTTATAGAATGTTATTTCTTATTTCACTGCCTACTGCCACTACTATTACAAATTAGTATAAATTACTTATGATGGAAGTAAATATAGGGATACACAGCCATAAATGGCCATTTATGCATTCAATCACGAGGTCCCACGGCCCCACCGAATTTCCAAGAAGCGATGAGTCGTAAATTGGCAACAATTACAAAGAATCGATTGAAATATAAAGTCATGTATCACACACTTTATGACAAGGTTAATGCTACCACCCACTGTCTCATGAAAATGTGTCAGTGCCTTCAGAGTAGAAATCTTTTCATTCTGTTTAATATTTCATTGCAGCTGGTGTAATTAATTTTAACAATTTTGTTGATGTAGAGAAGAGGTTTACAAGATGTTGAACAGATACACATTTTTAGTGCTGCTACCCATAATCATCCACATCGCTTCCGGCGAGGACGGTATATAGATAAAAATTGGTTCAATATAATACAGGATGCTGAGTTAAAGCTAATTTTAAACACGTCTCTATCAGTTTGATATTTGACAGAACATGCCTACTTTGTTGGTTATTTCGACAGCCCCATCAAAACTGTATCCCGTGGATGAGGAAGCGTACAATGCATACAAAGAGCGGTTATGCAAAGTGCTGCCGTTTGGAGGTAGCAGTAATCAACTACCACCTTGGTCGGATGCACTAACAGAAAATGAGATTTATGAGCTAGCCTTCCTCAATCTCGGACATCAACTGACATCAGACGCAATTGCACAACTACCCGGAAACAACTTGGGATGGAAAAAACGTATCGTTGACTTGATGGCTTACATCACACAAACAACTTGCGAGTCCCCTGGTCTAAGCTCTTCCTACATCAACGCTGCTAAGAACCTATTTCTCTACTACATTCTCAAGTTTGAAAAGTCCATGAATTCCACAACCACTTCAGATGACGCCGCTTCTACTGAAGAATGGAATGAAATTGTTGAAGCTATTTCCATGTGCTCCCGAGAACTAGAGCCGATACATATCAACGACGACTGTGGATCTGTAAGTTGAAGTCATGATACACATGACTAAATTGTAAATAATTATTAAGTATTGTCAATGTCGAAAAAGTTATTTTCAATTCTCATTGCAGTTTACCACGTACCAAACTCCGGAAGGTGTCTTGCTACCAGTGGGTACCCATATTGAGCAGTTTGATATGGAGATCGAGGCACCCAACGGACCAGGAATGGATCTCATAGTGGATAACATTTGGTGGTTGTTTTCGGTTACTTATGCTAGATGCTACGCTTACTTCTACCCTAACGAGGATGTGATTCTCCTATTTCTTCAACGTTTCCGCGATGATATTTTATCCAACTTTGCCAAATCGATGGTATGTCCCATGTACCAACATTTTAATTGCTTGTAAATGTCTAACTCTAAACCAAGATGTATTATATTAATTACTATAATTACATACCTTGTCTATAATATCAAATACAGGAGAGGTGCTGGAGACTTAGTTGACCATTTCAGTATAATTTTCGGACCAATGGACTCCTACCAAGAATTTGAGAACGTTCGTTTGTGTGCTGGAGTATCTTATCGATACGAAGGGCTAGCTGGAACGTGAACTTGTTCGGCCACTCACCGTCATGGTTGGAAATACGCATGTGAGGAATTTCAAAACAGCAGGTAAAATAGTAACATGTTGTTTAAATTACTTATTTTCACACTTTAATAAGTAATTATTACTATTCTGCATCAAAAAATAATATTTTATAGTTACAGGATACTAATAATTATGCGATAATGGATGGAATGCTGAAAACATTTTTTACTACAACTTTTATTTTCCGCTTCTTGAAATAAAATGCGTCTCTTTTCGTTAGAGAATAAGAGAAAAATAAATATTTAAAAAATTCAAAATAATCCGTCCGTAAGAAAAATATAATTTTTAAATTAAATTATTTTAATCAGTCACACGGCCTCACTAACTAAGCACAAAAATACGCATAATTAATACAATATGCACTCTGCGTGCATTCGGAAATCTACAACATAATTACAAGCGAAGGAAGCTTGCATTTTTGCATTATGGTTCGTCTCGTGCAGTTCGAAAGCAAAAGTTTGAGATGAGCCAAGAGCCAACAAAGGAAAACGAGAATGAACTTTGGAACGCATCCACCCTTGAACACATGAGGGAGTCTAAAAAGTGCGCGTCTTGTTGCTGGATATTCAGGTGAGTGGTGGTAGCTGTAAGACCGGGCCAGGCCCAAATATATCAGCAGCTAGCCCCATTCCTCCACATCTTTTTCTTATTTTATGCCGATGATCAGATTCAGATCAGACTCACTACAAAAATAATATACACAAAAGTCCTACATCTTATTCTGTTGAAATCAATGTCCGATAGCTGATAGCTAAGATCAAAATATTCCTATTCCTTCGTTTGTTAGTGAGTATTTGTAGTGTGGAAATGAAAATTTGATTTATGAAAAGTTATACGCAGTAATTTGAACACCACTGCCAACCCTCGAAGTAGGGCTCCTTCCGGTGAAGTAAGCTCAAAAGGTTCCTCGTTTTCGTAACACGCAAGGTATGTAGTAAAGTAATCAGTACTTAGTACTTGGTAGTTTTTAAGTAGATTGACGATCCTTGGGTTGGAGTTTAGTCATAAGTTGTAAGGTATTTATTTTTCACTACATAAATAAATGAATAAATGTTAATCTAATTGTACAAGAATGAAGAAAGAATTAACCTGTGACCTATAGATGGTAGACGCATACAATGTTGAACATTAACATTAGCTGGTCTATGGTTGACGGTACTTTTTCATTTTTAAATTTTTAATGCTTAAATTCATGTACTTTATTCTTTGTAGGTGAGATACCTTAATTACAGCAGGATGGCGACGAGCGTACTCCGTCTGATTGTTAGACAATCGGTCCAAACATTACCCATCAGGCAGACGCAAAAGTTCCCTGGTAAATCACTGCTGATGTGCCGACAACTGGCGTCATGTCGCAATCTTTCTACATCAATGGTTCAGGTATTTTGTCATTTGTGATTTGTACTGAATATTTTGTTTAGAACATTTTAATTCGGAGATGCAGTCATATATGTTGTTCTTCTGTAACATTATTGAATATCAACATCCCTTTCTAGCAAATCAGTAACTAATGAATGGGATTTCTGTTGTTTTAGAATGTTCAGCAATCAATCGTGATGCCCAGTTCAGTTTTATGCCAACGCCTTCAAGTACGCAATTACTCCGTTCAATCGAAGAAGGTCAGTTTGGAGGAAATTCGGACGAGAGTTCTTAAAGTTTGTGCTGCGTTCGATAAAATTACTGCTGACAAGGTAGGTTTCAAAACAGTATACAGTATAATTCAAGCTTCTTCAAGTTAAGTCTAATATCATCATCTTCCCCTCCACCCTCAAACTAAACCAGTGTGTCAGTTAGAAAAATATTTGTAGGCCCTCCGGTTAGAAACATGGCTTGATTTAATAGGTCAGGTTGTTCTTACTAAATGTAGAAAGCACTTTGTTTAATCTTTATCTTTTTTTTTTCGAAAATATTGTCCACGTCTATCAGGCGTTTAATTGAATGTATTACTACTGTTAAGAATGTAGCACTCCAGGTTTCTACGTAGCAATAGGTTAGTCCGCAATGTAATGCTACATTATTCTTGTATTGTGGATTAACTAGGGACTAGGAAACAGCGGATTGTTGGGTGGACGTGGCTTCGTCCGAAATTACTCTGCTGCTGAACCTCTCACTTTGGAATTCATTCGTGATAGGGTTCTCTTAGTCCTTAAGCTCTATGATAAGGTTGATCCCATCAAGGTAACTAAATTTTGTAAATTATCCTTTCATTACATTGCTCTTTTACCATATACTAACTCAATCAGATGGCAAAGAAAATGTGTAGTGGGTTCGGTTCAATGTTGTGATGGTGGTGGAGGGGAAGCTCATTTTTCGATTGTTAATGTTGTGAAAATGTGTTATGTAATAAATTCACTTATTTTATAGCTTACAGTAGATTCCCACTTTATGAATGACCTGGGTCTTGATTCCTTGGACCATGTAGAAGTAATCATGGCCAATTGAAGATGAGTTTGGTAAGATGTTTTTAAGTTTTTACGTATCAAACAAGCTGCCACCATTGTTCTAATATCGTTAATTTTCTCCTAATTCTTTACAGGCTTCGAAATCCCAGATGGTGACGCAGAGAAATTGCTGAAGCCTGCTGATATTGTTCAATATATAGCAGATAAAAAGGATGTGTTTGACTAGAAATGTTTTTGCTTAGATGCAATTTATAAATATAGATTCTTATTTACGATTCGTAAACAAAAAAGTTTCAAAATGAAGCACCTTCACTACATCTCCATCGTCAGTGAAGGGAATTGAGTTTTTAGATCAAAATCATGTTTTCAAGCGTCTGAAAGGTGTACTTGCTCGAACATAGTCAGAAATAAGGAAAAATGCTATAAAAGTAATTGGAAAAACTTAGCATTTTGTTTTTGAGTTGAAACGTAGGTTGACTGACATTACAAGTCTATAATATTATACTATACTGGTGTGTAAATAATGAATAATGAAACAAATAAATCAACTTTACATCCATTCTTGTAACTTCGCAGATTCCTTTTTTACTGGGCAGTATAAGTTAAGCTTTTTTTACTATAGATCTAAACAGGTATAAAAATATAGCATATAAACAACTCGCAGTCCTTGAAAGGAATCTCTCGTTAAGGGTTATGAGGCGGAACGGTTATGGAAATTATATGCATGATGTCCCATTTAAAACACCAATGGACAATGTAAACATTTATTTGCTAACCCTCCGAATCTTGTCGGAAGAGGCATATTACCACAATCGTACGGTAGCGTCACCCGATGAATATACAATGGTCTGGTCCCCTTTCTATTACTGTGTTGAGGACACATATATGGACGTTTTATTGCTGGTGTGTAGAAAGTACAATTTTGGTGAAAGTTGAGTATAGACATGCTATAGATTGCATCGCTACTAGCAGCAGCTTTCTCCTGAAAAATAGAATGATCCACGAGAATGTAACATTGAGGACATCTAATAAGCATTTTCCTTTTTATGTTGATATATGATACACTTACTAGAGTGGTACACACAATGAATAACTTTCTCTACATCAATTCCCCCTCTGTATTCTATCTTCTTGCCCTTTTTTTATTGGACGAAGCTCCAAGGTGTTTTGATATTGATCATTGCATATATGCAATATATGCATGCATTGCAAATGTTCTTATATAGTGCACCATTATCCTTCAACTCCCACTTGTTCATCCTAATCCTTTCACCATTTTCTTTGGAATGAAGTTCCATGTTTCTTGCAATTGCAATAGACAGTTGAATTACAATGGATTAAAAATTAGATTGAGTAATTTTCGTTTGTAGTATTTCCTGTTGTAGCTTCGGCCATCAGTTATAGAAATAGGTATTTTATTTCATCACATCATAATGACTTCTTTTGCCCAGCTACAACAACATTTCGTTCACCATCTTAATGGCTCTGGTGGATCCTCATCCCCAATTACGATTCCATCATTTTCAGAATCGAAAATTGTACTTAGCCGTGAGAAAAAGTATTGGTCTTATGGACCTGGGGATAAGATTGAGGGAAGGTTGATACTAAGGAATCAAGAGGATGTATACTGCTGTGGTAAGGCAAAAACTATAAGTTTCAAAATAATTAAAAAAATTGGTAGTAAAATTGTGAAATTATTTGCTAATAGCTAGTATATATAATGTATGTTATATCTTGTTGTTCCAGGTATACGTGTTGACCTTGAAGTGATAGTTTCTGTGAAATTTCGAGAAAAGGATTGGAAAATGTTTCATTCAACTGTTGAAGATATCCTTCAACCCAAAGTATTTACCTATGTGTGGCCAGTAAATTGGTCATGGGTTCAAATTTCTGGAAAATGTAAGCTATTACAAATTACAGCCTAGTTTTGATGAGGAGTGTATTAAAAAATAATTGGTCTTTTCATGATTTCAGTAACAAACGAAAAGTTGCTTTGTCTTCCTGCATCAAAGCATGTCTTCCCATTCAGATTCCAATACCCTAGCAAAGTAGTTCTACCTGGCAGCTTTAGCAGCCCCTATGGTGTGGTCCGTCACCAAGTCGTGGCATATTTCCAGACTCCTTGGGATTTTGTTCAAATTTCTTCCACAACCCTCAAGTTTCGAGATTACTACAATCTAGCCTTGGACCCAGTCGCACTTTCTCCATTGACTTATGAAAAGCAGAAGCGTTCCTTGTTTCATGATTTAGTTCGGCGCTCGTTTTCCCAACGGCTAGCCTTTACACTGCGTCTGCCACGACAGGGCTACCTTCCCGGAGATGACTCTCACTTTCTCCTTACATTGATTAACCAAACTGGCAAGCGGATAGAGAGAATTCTGGTGTCTCTAATTCAGAAAGTCTGTTATCATACTGATAAGAATAAAAAGAAGACTATGGGCACCGTTCTGGACTGTACGGAAACAACTGAAGCTGACTGGGCAGTGGAGACACTTTGGGAGAGCTCCTTCCGTGTTCCTTTAGGAGTAAAACCAACTTACCGTGGGATAATAGAGCACACTTACTTTATCAAGGTACAGGTTTACTTGAAAGGGAGTCGAAGGGCTGTACTCAAAGGTCACGTCCCAGTAATCATTGGAACTACGGACAACGTTCACGACAACGGGCATGGATCATCTTCGAGGGAATTGTCTGAGCACGAACTTTACACTGGCCACTATTCAGCGTCACGACGAAGGCGGTCTGTGGATCTCCCTTTTCATGGAGATCAGGATGGAAAATACAGGTCAAAATCTCCACACCGGGCGCCACCTCCTTCATACTCGCAACTACCTTCCAGAGCATCCTCCGTTGATACTTGTATGTCTACCTTATAATAACAGTATAAGTTCTAGTTCTAATATTCTAAGGTAATTATTATTTTAGAAGAAATTATAAGGGCTTTTCTTATATTTTACAGTTCCACCAATGTATGAAGATGCAATGGTTAACAGTGAGTCTGCAACAACTGTGGCACCCCCTTCAACCTCTGCATCAAGCAGCGGATCCAATTTAAATCCCAAACCATCTACAAGTCAATCATCCAGTTCTTAACTTTTCTCAAATCTGTTAACTTCATTAAAATCCTAATTACATCGAAGACTTGAAAAATAAGCATCATCATTGGTGCTTGTATTTTAATGCATTGTCTGTTTACTCTGTCTGATTCAGTACCTATATAATGTTCTACCAATATACCCAAAAGTTGTCCAATCAATAATTCTGTGAGATTTTTAAAATATCTAGGCCCACCATTCTTATCATGAAGCAGTACTGACTACAAGAACTCGAAAGTTTAATAATAAAACTATTCTCTTCAAAATATATATAAATTAAGTCATTAAATATATTTCAAATTTGCTGAATATAATAATTGCGGACAACTATAACTGTATTTTATGCCTTTAAAGAAGTAGAAGATAATCTATTCTCATTTTTAGAAGGTATATTTATTTGAGATCTGCCTGCTCGTACGCGTAGTCAAGTATAGTTTTTAGCAGCAATATACAATCTTGAAAACTGTTTTAAAATGTGATATTACAAATTGTAAACTTAAAATTATCAGACTATCAAAAAATTACAGTCAAAACTAGCCAAAAGTCGTGTGCCCATGTTTTGCTTGTAGGAAAAGATAATAGAGAATCATTACTACTGCCATTATCGTTATGTCGTATTTTTGTGGTAGATCCATAGAATAAAGCTCGCCAGTCAGTTTTTGACAATTTACCTTCTACAATAATCAAAACGCTATGCATATGTAAAATATACGTACTAGAGTACTATGATACCTAAATTAAACATTGCTTACTTAGGTTCGACTTTTATTAGTGTCTGTATTATTGGAATTGTAACTCTGGTTTATTCCATCAGATTCAATAAAATTCTCTGAATGTGTGCATTAATTTTATTGTTGGTATACTTGTTACGTGATTACATGGTTTCATGCACGAATAGATTTCATTGGGAAGGAATTTTTGTGATGAAGAAGCAGCAACGCGACGTGCCAAAAGAAAGTTGGTAAACTGGGAAGAATGTGTGGTTGAATGACTATATAGTATCAAAAAGAAAGTTTGATGGCGCACAAACTTTTAGGGTGTCAAGTTGAAGACGAGACCCTGTCATTAAATCAGCATGCGAAGCCAAAGCCAAGGTCGGTCAAAAAAAAGGCGTGTGTGATGCATATGTAGAACATTACCTTGCTTTAGCTAGGCTCTTCTCTTTCCACTTGGTTTCTCCTCTCCCTTTACTCACATCAAATATATCATTCCATTCGAGAGAAATGTCATGATTTTCTGTGGCTGTTGCTACAACTATCCCTACTTCCCTTAGTGCGTCCAATGCATAATTGAACCAATTCAATATCCGTTCATCTTACACAGCGAATTGAGTCAATTTGCTCTCTCACTTAGGCAAACTAGATTCACTTTGGGAATTGAAACTGACTGGAACCTTGTTATGTTACCATCATCATTGAGAGGAAACGAAGCAAATAGCATGAACGAGCAGAGCATATGCCTTTCTTTTTTATGATTAGCTTGCTCTTCTTGACTCTCCTTTCTCTTGCTGAATGCTTTTTGCCCAAGATCCGGAGTTAAACACATTATGCTTTGGTTACGTATGTGGTCGTAAAGGCCATAGCACAAAGGTAAGTAGATACATTAGCTGTCGGTCATGGTGGTAGCAGCGTGCGTAGGCACATTTTGTCTTGTGTCGTGTGTGACCTTGTGAGTCACTCTTTCACCATGATCCTATGCAGAAAGAGAAATACTTGAGGTTGGGATGAGAAAACTAGCATGCAACATGCGTTCTATCCTCATATATACAGCCACCGGGGAAGATTCTAAAACTTGTGCACTAATGGAAAATCATTCCCAATACCATAATGCCAATAATATTGAATTAAATCAGAAACAATGAGAGTTCTACGAAGGGAGGAAGTGGAAAGAGAATGAAATCGATCCCTTTTCTGGTTGTAAGCACTAAAACTGAAAGAATAACTGAAGTAGGAGTGAGCTTTGTTGTTGGACAACAACACTTTCGTTTCTAGTACTCCACTCCAAGGGCATTTCATTATCATTTCTCTCTTGAGGGAGACTTTCCCATGTTCCTTTACTTTCTTCTGCATGCACCACACCGCTTCCAAAAGGAACTCTTGTGTCGATTCATTGACATTAATAATGGAAAAACATACGGACGAAGGAGAGCTTGGTTTATTTTATTTCGCCTGAAAAGATTTCTTCTTCGAAAACACACCACTATACCCTCGCGCTTCTGAAGAAATGTTTTATCCTTTGAAACAAACCAGCGACCTTGCCTAGCTCTCGTTCTACACTGCCTATGCTCAGAAAAACCTTAAAAAATGTCCTAAAAACGTTGCATCGTGAAGAACATCATGGAATTAAGTAACAAAAAATGTTTTGCTGCATCAAACCC
>JAANSM010004226.1:0-11635 GCA_036850725.1 Orchesella villosa
AAAGGGAGCTACTGGACGTTGGATCCCGACTCATATAACATGTTTGATAATGGCTCATATCTCAGAAGACGGAGACGGTTTAAGAAGAAAGATGCTATGAGGGAGAAAGAAGAGACAATTAAAAGGATACAAACCATTAGCACAACACAGCAACAGCAGCAACAACAGCTTTCAGCAGCTCAAACCGCAGCGTTGACACACTCGTCACACTCCATCGGTTCCGATCATCATCATCACCATGCACCACATCATCAACATCATCAGCTTCAGTCACAACATCACCAACAACATTCTCATCATAGGGATGTTGTGTCAATGACCTCCAAAAATGTGGCTGGTAAGTATAAATTGGTATTTAATTATGTGACAAACTAAAACTTACAAAAATTCCTGTACTTTTCTCAACCTCTATAAATCTTATGAGAATCGTTTAATGTTTTTCATTGAAGCGTGTCACTTAAAAAGAATATTATTTGCAAGTCATACAGCTTTGTTTCATTACATTCGGCTCGTTTCATGCGCTTTTATATTAATTCCTACTTAATTCCAATTTGATTGATTCGCTTTGATATCCTCATCTATTTTACTTTTAACTTCAAGTTCAAGTCTAACCAATGACTTTGCATGTCAATTGTTTATTTGTATATTTACATTTGTTTTTGTTTTAATAATGCACATTTTCGCACTACACACACAGGAGTTAACGAGGCGAGTCCAATAAGTTGCATTTATTGCTCAACCACGTTAAAGAAAAAACAAGCAACCGCAGTCCCCGAAACACAGTCTAGTTTCCAACATAAACAATGTAACATGAGATTATTATTTTAAGTAGGAATGACTGCGTTAGTAAAAAAAACGTCTGAGAGAGGAAGTAAAGAAACAAGATCAATATGGTGCATAACAACATTGATGTTTTTTACTAGGAGAGTTTCATTTGACTTCTTTTCCGATTTGTATGAGAACCCAAAAAAAATATCCGTTTACGTACAATGTTTTCCTATACCATAATTTTCTTGTTCGTATCTCTAGATGATCAGCATCCAATCAGCCGACTTCACCATACGTCCGTCTTAACAATGATCGGGTCTGGAAGTAACAGCAATTCTGGGAGCAGTATACTCCTTGCCGCATCAGTCAACAGTAAATAACAACAACAATACGAGTAGCAGTACTGGAAGCATCATAAAAAGTGCAATAAAAGCGGAGCCGATAGACATGAAAGTGGATGAGTCTTGTCACCAAACGGGTCCAACTGCTCCTGCAACTGGATCTGTAGCCAACTCAGCGTCATCCTCATCATCAAAACAATCTTCATCCGGTGGACCACCTACAAAAGGTTATGTGGACCGCTATGAGCCAAGCCACACTACAAAGCATTCATCATCTGCATCGGCGGGAGGAGGAAGTAATAACAATAATAATAGTGGAGGAGCTGATATGGAGGAATCATCACCCTCCAATATGTCTCCATCCTCGATGGGTATTTCATCTCCTGTTTTAAGTAACGGTTCACCTGGCAGTGCATCCAACTCTCATTGTCTCATGGCAAGTAGTCCTCTTGATCATCATCAACAACAACATCATTCAGTCAATCCATTTAGTGTGGACAGTTTGGTAACGTCAAGAGAAAGTCCTACACTCTTATCAGGGGCTCATCACCACCACCATCATCATCACCAGCCACATCAAAATAGTAGTGTAAGTGGTGGAGGAAATTGTCATATAGAAAGTGGTGGCTCCCTTCATCCCCATATTCATCACCATTCTCATCATCACTCCCATCATCCACATCATCCCATGAATTTCTCACGAGCTCACACACCTTCATCGACTGGTTACAGTGGTGCTGGCTCTGGCGGTGCTGCACCTCCCTATTGTTCTGGACCTCTACATTATGGGCTTCAACAAGAGGATATTCAGGTATCAGCAATGGGTACATGTTTATCTAGTAGTAATCCTAGTGCAGCAGCAGCCGCTGCTGCCCATATCGCGATGACCATGTCACAAAGTCCGGGGTCAGCTGCAGCCGTAGCAGCCGCCGCCGACCAGTATTCGCGAACTTGGTATGCAATGACAAGTAGCGGTGGTGGTGGTGGCGCTAGCTTAAGTGGTGGAGCAAGTGCTATAAATAATTCTGGGAGTAGCACTGGAACTAATAACGGCAGCTCAAGTGGGGGTAATCCGTCATCCAATACTGGAGGTGGGATTATCGAGCAACAACATGGACTTCACGAAAGCCCCACATTTGACAGACATTCTTCTGTGGAACTGTTTCCTGAGTCAGGATCCAGCTCACCTTGCCCACCTCCAGCGTCCTCTCATCATATAGGATTTAGAAATGCCACGTCCTATAGATCTTACTATACAAATGAGTGCTCCGCACAAAAATACTAGGCTCAGTCAGATCAAGTAAGTTTTTGTGAAAAAAATTGTGATGTATATAATACACTGTTTCACTAGTAGTGAGAACAAATTAGAGGCATCGCATATGCCGTTGATTCGCAAGTTANAAAAAAATTGTGATGTATATAATACACTGTTTCACTAGTAGTGAGAACAAATTAGAGGCATCGCATATGCCGTTGATTCGCAAGTTACCCCAAACTCTAGTTTACCGTGCAGTATTCCCTTTTCACCTTGCAGGAATGGTTTCCTGTGTGCGCTATACGTTGTATATTAAGCTCACAAGTAAAAAAAATCGGTTTCTGGCTTTCCATCATGCTACTTATGTATTAAGAAGTATTTATTTATACTCATTAATTTCTAATAAACGCAGTTTTATTGTTTAAAAATATTACATGTATAAACTGTATTACATTTTCTGCACCACCCTGCTTCAACCTGTTAGCAGAAACGATGAACATTCTCTTTAAACGCAGTTTTATTGTTTAAAAATATTACATGTATAAACTGTATTACATTTTCTGCACCACCCTGCTTCAACCTGTTAGCAGAAACGATGAACATTCTCTTCTTAATATTTAAGGAAGTCGTTAAAAATTTCTAGTTCATAGTTGGAATTAGTTTTATTGAAGTGATATCGACAACTGCGACAGTAGATAATGAAGCCATACCTCTCTGCTTAAGTATAATTCCATTGTGCAATCATGTATAAAATATAGATCAAGACGATTGATAAATCAGTTAGAATTCTATTTGTTAGTGTAAAAATGCTTTACTCTACATCATACATAGAAACATAGGTATCGGAAGTTGTAGTTCAATAGATTACATTTAGTAGTATAAAAAGTATCGATTTGCATTCCTTGAAGTTTGAATTGTGAAAGTGTTTTAGTTGTGTACTATATTATGTATTAGCAACTGAAATACGTTTTTGTAGATGAGCACAAACTGCATCTGTGTAGGGCAATGTCTTTTACGGCACGTCATTAAAATGAATTAGGAATCAGTATATATAAAGTTTTGGTGATATTGCTCCTCAACGATGAAAATGCAACTGTAGATGAAAATGTATCAAATCCACCATAAAATAAACAGTTTATGCAATGTTATATGCACGTATTATACAATAGAAACATACTCATAGCATAAAACAACATTCATAAGAAGTTCAAGGTGTGTGTAATAATATTTTCATGTATTTATTATTGTTGTTTAAAAGGTTATTATCTTTGTGTGTGTCTCATGTATGAATGTGTGTGGAGAGATCCATGTGTCAAAATATTGTTTTATGTACAAAATCAAGTAAATAAATTAATCCTTTTCCCGTTGATCATATAAATAAATAAATAAATGAGTGTTTCTCTTGTTTATAACTCAAGTAAGAGATGGAGAGAGAGAAAAAGGAGTTAAATTGGAGAGTCTTTGCCGTCTGGTTTTGGGCTTGACGCCCTCACATATTATTCCATTAGCACCACCAACACTAACAGAGAATTTTACAGAAACCCACTACTCCTTTCCCAACTTTCTCAAAGTTTATTTATACAATGCGTCATCATATCGGATTCTGAAAACGAACATGAATACATATATACGTATATATATATTCTGCATAGTACAAATACATAAAACAATGAAGATGCAGCAAGGAGATTTTTCAGTATTAATTATTATTATTATATGCATTGCTTTAATTTTGTAAGTACGACCTGCTTTAGTATGATAAAAAATCTATAATTAAACAGAATTTCTATATATGGCTAATGTATTACACTACAAACAATAGCAAGTAACACAGTTATTTTACTCGTTGTTTTCACACGCTGTAAGGTTACACATTTGTTGCTTGTAATAAAATGTAATACTTTCAATATTTATATACCGACGATGTACCTACTGTGAACTAAATTAACTACATTTGAGGAAATATTTTGCTACTGTTACAGCCAACAGATAAACCCCCATCACTTTAATTCTGTTTTAGTTCCCACTTTCATGATATGACCATCCTAAGAATTCGTAGAAAATTGTACAGCAAACAAAATCGCCCACAGTATATACTTACTTATCCATCCCACATTCCAGCAAACGTCTCTGGGGCAAATGGAAAATTACTCTTATCTACAAATTGGAAGTTCCCCTGTGAAATTAGAAGTACTGGAGAATTTTCCGTGTACCACCGGTGTACCAGTTGTTGCAAGTAAAGCGCAGTTTATAACCCAAGTATTCATAGTACCACCATCATCCAAAAGCGAATATGACGCGATGTGAAAGTGCATGTCGGTACACGCATTCGCATAGTAGGTATATAAATATGTTCTCCTAAAATAAATTATATCATTTTCTTTCCTTAAATTGCTTTTCCCTGTGATGACCTCTGGCTATTTTGCAACTCGTTTTCATACATTCTCAGAATTTGGTAGATAAAGTACATCTTTCACCGGACAAAAGTTAACTTTGGGTATGGACCCCTGGTTATTATTCTTCATGAGAGAATATTGCCTTAATATTCTCGCTTTTATTATTTTTGAATACAGCTTGAGTTTCATAGCGCTCAATAACGCCACATTAGCCATTCCTACATAAATACAGTGCTTCAAGATGCCGCACTACATTCAATATTGTATTGTGCCGCACTCGCTTAAGTAGGACTATTCGAAGCAAATTCTCTTTTCCCCATTCAACGCGTATCTCTTTTCCACAAAAGCAAAAGCACAGGTATTGATTCAAAAGTCTCAAAATGACTATAAATTACGTGGTGTGCAAGCATGTAATGGTGAATGCTTGAAGTCACAGGGAGTAAAAAATGTTTTGATGGCTGTGAAATGGAAACAACTTGAAGGGACGTAAGCGGTAGAACGCTTAGCTAAAATAACGTAATGATGAAATGAGATCCGACGACTAGTGTTGTCTTTGAAAACAAACCAATTCCGATTATTCTCCACTATTGCTTTCTTTCTTCAGCCTCTGGCTTCTTTTCCCTGCTAAAGTTTGAGGTATGTGGATGAGCAACTTATATGACTTCGGGTTTTGAACGTTTACTTTTCTCTGCTCTTTGCACTCAAAGTCAAGAAATTGCATGCAAAAAAAGTATAGCTCTGTCTGACATGTTATTAAAGCATGAAGTATACGCAAGTAATACACTGTAATACACTTTTATGATGGTGGCGAATGAATGCTGGTCATTTTAATACACATGATTTATGGACTGCTGCTGTGATCATTACTCTCATATTGCGAATGTTTTATATGAAATAAATATACATAGTAAAGCTTGTTATAATGAAAATCTTCAGCACGCATTAAAATCCTTAGCTCGGATCACTCAACATATTCCGGTATAAAATGGGCATGCATATGGAGATTTTAGTTTAGTGAAGTGTTCAGAAAATGAAGAATAGGAAACAACGGAGGAATATGCAAGAAGTCTCTGAACAACTGAGAAACAGTTTACTTGTCGTGTAATAGTTTCTCATATATGGATGAGCACAAGCGGAGACGATACTGATGTGAACAACATGAAAAGGTTCAATTTTCCGTCTCAAGAAAATCCTATGTCAGCTGCGCATTTTTACATTTTATAGCATGTTCAATGGTCGTGTTTAGCACATCGTAAAACTGCATTTTTACTTGGTTTCGTGGATGAACTCTCTCAAAAATTGGAATATTGAGCTTGCAAAAAAGTCTCGGTGAAATTACGCCCACTCCCGAGCTCTATGCCATTCGCATAGGCTAGCAGAGAATAAGATATCAAAATGACGACGGATATTCATACTGAAAACTACAATACGAATCCCATTTTACTTAAAGTTTTCAATGTGATGTATATGGAAAAGCACTAGTGCATATTGCTTCTTCTACCGTCATAGTTCATACATCATAATAATATAGAAACGATTTGACTCGCTTGATTTCTTTTTTAATTTGATGGTGTTACTTAGAGGAGACAAGTCCATTTAGAGTTTTTTTACGTGTTTTAGTCCACATTTTAGTGGGGGAAAAGTGACATTTCAGTGCGGATTTGAAAGATTGAATGAAGAAACAAGATGCCATAAAAACCATTGAAAGTTGGATGTAATTGCTCAACATGTAATCATCGGCATCATCAGCAGATCCGAGTGCCGTCTTTATGTGAGCGAAGCACGCCCTCCTCACACTACTTTGTTGTACATAAGCTGTAAACATTCATCATTTTTCTCTCTCTTCTTGGTGTGGTGTGCTCGCGTCTTCTTCATCTCCTCTTCCTTCCTTTTCACTTTTTGGCTATTATTAGTCACTGACACTAGTAGTGTGGTGTTGGTTGCGCCTGTTGCTGTTGACTTGACTCTTGATGATGATGGTTTACAAGAAATCCCGAAGTGGCTTATGTACAAGAATTTCCCCCAACTCACACACAAGCTTTCCGTTTTTTCTCATTTACAGCTTCAACATCTTAACGTATTGAGGAGTTTGACTTGCCTAAACATCTCCATTTCTCCTGTTGTTGATGGTAAACTCAAACATATGCCGATCACCATCCTATTTCCTTTCTCAACTTGATCCTCTTGATGATATTTCAATTACTTATGGTATGATGCAAAAAACTTATGCGAGTATACATATTACTATATAATGTACAATATGTTGGTTTTGAGTTAGCATCATTGAAGAACATTGGGGTTTGAAAGGGAGCTTATGAAAAGTATTGCACTTGACTTTTGTTGAACGAACAGTTTTTTTGTAAAAATTCTTTTCGAATCCAAAAAGGCCATAAATGAAATCCCTGCTCAGGGAATTATCTCATGAATGGAATGCAATGTTTGTCAATTGTTGGTTAGGTAGATTAGCCTTTATTGCTTAAAATTTTGTTTAAATTACTCCTCGCACCGGCGAGTGGCATTTTCCTGAGTTTTCCAAGAAACGAATTATATTGATCGTTTTGCAATGGATTTACTATTTACAAACAATACTCTCTTTTCTGAGAAGATTTACTGTTGCTCATTCCATAATATAGCATAATATGAAGTCCCCCATGCATGTGCCATTTTTACCTACGACGATTAGAGCAATTATCGCATCACGCTGTTGCAAAGAATGGAGCGAAGAAGAATAAAATATAACGTGGTATTTTTATATAATCCCTATGCATCATAGAAAATACGATAATAATGAAGTGGAAGAAAGAAATAACGAAGTAAAACCGCACAATTGAATGATGCATGGTAATGTAACAATATATATTATGGATGATGTGGCTTGTCAACTCAGCATTATGCTAGCGACAACGAGTGACAGCTTCCCATTGTTATTTAGAAGGAATGATTTTTCAACACTTCTTATTCTTCTTTTTGTATTTCGTTAGGTTTCTACTTCTGTTCTATGTTTTGGACTTATAGTATGAATGTATTTGATAAGTAGAAAAAAAGGTGCATTACTTATTTTATTATTGGGCTTGCTTGAGTTTAAAAGAAATGAGCAAGAACTATGAAATAGTGAGTAACATTTGGTGTTTGGGCATTGAAGATTTGTGTATACAATATTTTACGTATGCAACTAATTTTAAATACCTGAGCTATGTACGTTGCTGATATTAATGGTGTCCAGTAAAGTAGTCAACAAATACATTACACTGTTATTATATGCATGCGATGTTGACCATCAACCATGTTATACCCTCACACAGTTCAACGTAACACAAGAGTTTTACAGCTTTTAGAACCCAGTCCGTGAATGAATGACTTTATTGAGTGAATGAACGTAAGAATCGAAAGGTTTATTCTCACTCATCGTCAAACCAAACATTGCTACTGTCCATCTGTGTACAGAGGGATAGTTAAAACTTAAATATCATGTGCCTATTTGCTCTCAGCTTGTTCATGCCCATGTTGTGCACTTGAAAATCTCCCCAAAAAGCGATGATCAATTTAAACTCAAAGTGTACATGGTGGGATGTTGAATGCATTGAATTATTATTGTCCAAAGCCTGGAAAACTGGCCCTTTTGAAATAAATTTAGCGTGATGGTTCAACAAAGCCCACCCAGGGGACTTACACAAGAGAGCAAAACACACAAGATGAAGTTGAAAAAGAGAAACAGAGATCCAAAATGTCTATGCACTTTGGCATTTTACTGCAGTGACTGCTACTAGTTATAGTTATTTTATAGGAGTAGTACAGTAGCGTTACATATTATACTGGGGTTGCATCGCTTGACTGACAGGGTAAGTGAATGGACAAGCCAGAAAGAAAAACGGATGGAAAATCCCTACATGAATAAGTTGACCACGGCAATGCAAGCTGCTGAATGGGGTAGACAGCGAGGCAATCAGTTATGCAGTGACTGACTGAAGTTCACAAACTGGATGGGATTTGATCTGACGTGTATTATGAACCATTTTACTGCGATAACTGAGATGCGTTTTAATGGTCTTGTTTCACTAAATGCATCAAACAGGTACGGGCATTTATCACGGTTTGCATTTCAGTCAATGTATGTAATAATGCTTAATTTTATAACCACGCGTATTATTTAATTTTTCCAAATTTAAAGCTTCCTATTTTCAGATGTATGATATTTCCTTAATTTTTACCAGCGTTGTATAAAACAACTACTTGTCATTTATTGTATATATAACTTATTCATTATGCTTATGAAATTGGGGCAACATAAACTTTTAATTTTAAGAAAGTTATGAGACTCCATTGCGTAATAAAAATTATTTCATGTTCTATGTAATAACACAAAGTTTGGCTTGTAATAAAAAATAATTCTCGTTTTTACTCAATCCACAATCGGATTTCATCGCACAGACTAGACAGCAAAACTAAAACTATATGTTATGCTTAAACCATATATTATGAAGTTGAAATGCATAACATATAATATATATACATATAAAACCAAGTATATGCGTATGCATGGTCTTTCAACGTGAGTACAAATAGTAGGTATCAAATAGAGTGTGTGAGACGTTAAATTTTTTGGTGCTCTCAAAAGAGTAAAAACAGAGATATATGGTTTACACTCTCACATATGATTGGCAATATCTGGTTACCACCATTGACACTTCAGCAGCCCTAATAAATCCACATAGCCAGTGCCAGTTTGTAAAATATGAGCTTGTTAAGTTATGAATGAGGATCATTAGTTGCATTACATGCTCGTTCGGTGTTCAACGAAGCGTTTATGTATGGTATGTATTATTGTTTTTCATAAAATGGAAAATGCAACAAGAAAATATATTCTAGCACTGTGTGCATCTTAAGAGGGTCAAATAATTCTCATGGACGTATTAAGCTGTGTATTTCAGGCTTCAAGTTTCAGTTTTTTTCTGGTCCTGTCTAAAGTTTTTATTTTGGTATATTAGCCTACTTGGACGAGTAACTAGAGCGTGTACTGACACTCAGAAATATCCTCGTTTTTATAGATTACTCTTAAAATAATAAACACTCGATAGCTCAAACAAGAATAATAAATGGAACATCGATTTCTAATTAACTGTTTGGAAACAAAAAGTAATTTTTTAAATTATAAATGCTTTTCTAAGAAAAATAAAACATGCTAATAATTTTGGGGGCAAGCGACACTTCTAAATTCAGCTATATATAGCTTAAAATTTTTGGTGTTTTTGGTATTTAAATTCTGCGTGTGATCCTTTACAAGAGTCGTGTGAGCAAGGGAAGGAAAAATGACAAATGATTGTGGCATCACAATTGTAGCAAAGTTCGAAGAATAAAATGTCTAAGCACACTTCACTTGTAAAACTCCAAATTTTAAGTGAAAAGCACAGCTGCTAACGTTGCTCTGCTTTTCCTTGTACGCTTATTTTAAATTTATTTCCAATATACATTGCAATGCAAGAAGTATGCATGAATGCAATACCAAAAATCTCCTTTAACAAATTCTTTTTTCCTTCATGAACATCTCACTCATTCATTCACTCAATCTCTTGAAGTAAAACTTTTTTCATCATCTTGATCCCTCTTTTTTCTTACAAAGTATCTGAGAGGAGCAAAAAAGAGCAACATGCCAATCCCAATCCATTTATCCAAACCAACCTCCAACCTTACGGTCAAATAAGTATATAAACCCTGCATAGCATTGGAAAACTCTGTGCAGAAAAAAATGGTTCTTTCTACGTGTGAAGTCAGCAAGACTTCATTTCAGCTACCGAAAGCTTCTCGCTCCCGAAGTGAGCAACAGAATCTGGCAAGATGAATGAGCTGCGATGATCCAGAAGAAAAATATCTATGCAGTGCACAACACTGAAGGAAAATGAATGACTTAGGACGTATAAGAATAAATGAAAGGTTTCATGAGGAGCGCATCAAAATCATGATCCAAATTAACAATAACGTTTTTAATGTTCTAAGCTCATTTCTTCTCCTAAGAGATGTTTACAGATCTCTTTTTATACGCTATATATTTTCCTATCTAGGTACGGTTTTTGTTCAAGGTATTGCCCACATTCAAACATTATTTGATGAGTTTACTTTACCATAAAACCCGTGTGGTGGTGGTCTTCTCATGTCAAACAGCATTTTAGCTGTAACTTTTTAAATCCGTGTGTAACGCACTGGGAGGCTTCTGTGTTTGAAGATGGACCTCACCGACTCTAATACAACATACAATAGCAATTAAACTCTTCTTCGTTGTATTATATAAGTATAGCCAGCAAGCAATTTTTTATTGAATCCATTGTAAATGATAATTGGGTGTAAAAAGGATTTCATGATGGATTAAACAAGTACTATGACAAAGTACCGGATGGGATCATGTTGAATTGTGTGCGACCCATTTTCGTAAACTGGTAATGACATCTTGTTATCTGTTACATACAAAATGCTTTACTCGCTTTGAAAGCGTGGAATTAGTGTAACTTTTAAAAACCTATGTATCACGATTTTCATGTATTCCTTTTTACAGATATAATTAGCTAGTTCCGTTAACTTTTTCTGAGAACATTATATTAATAACTTGTAGTAAAACCAATGATGATTTTTTTGTCCCTTCCAAAATTGGAAGAAGAGATCACGCTTTTTTCAATGTATGAATCATTAAGTACATCTCATTTACATCCATTGGACGATTCCAAAACGTCACAAGTGTTCAGTAAAATTGTCTTCGTTTCCTGCTTTTTACTAGCATCCCACGTTCACACCAAAATCTGGATCCTTAAGAAAGTCAACAAAAAACGTGTCACACTCTTGTCACTTGACTTTATACGCTGTGTCCGTATGAGCCATCTCATCGTCAA
>JAANSM010004227.1:0-11633 GCA_036850725.1 Orchesella villosa
TTTTTTTAGTCATAGTCAGGTGTAACTCAAGTTTATTGCGAGGAGTAAAATGAGAATTTTTCTGTGTCTACATTTTATGCTCACTTCACATCTTATATTCTTCGACAGTTCTCCACTTTCCGCCTTTCAACAAAGTCATATCAACTTCATTACATTATTTACTGCTGAGTTACGTACTAAAATCCTAAATTGTGATGTGTGTTTCTGCCCATTATTTTTGCAAGGAAAAGCCGTTTAGTAGGTATTTGCGAAAAGTGAGGAATTTTTTTTACCAGCTCGCTCAACTCGTTCTATCGCATGCATTGTATTGAGTCACAGGCATAGGCAGGGCATCATTATCATCATTTCAAAGATGAGTGTACTTAAATGTACATACCTACTCATTATCATGAACTTATTCAGTTGTTATTATGATTTTCTGGAGAAAAATAAGAGTTTCATACGTTGTAACTCTCAAACTATTAAATGCGAATGATCACTTTTCGTTTCTAATATTTCAAGCAAAACAAAAATCTGTATAATTTTGTAGCACTAAAATTTTAGCATTGTTTAAAGATTTTTTTTCCATCGTTCCCACAAGACTCAACAAGAGAACATTACACAAGTACCTTTACAACTAACCAACTATTTGGCCTTGTTTCAGTTTCACACCCTGATTTGTTCAAACTCAGACAGACGGAAAGTAAAATGATAAGTAAGAGTGGAAATGACTGTAAATTATAGGTTACAAATGTTAGGAAACTGTTGAGAAGAATTCAAAAGAAAAGGGACCAAGTTGATGGGTAGATGGAAAAGGTTCCTTCAATAATAAGTACCCTCACTTTCCTTTTTATGCATTTCGCATGACGATGTAAATGTATCCTATTTATACTTAACGTTGCGGTGCTAGCTAAAGGGAACATGGAGCATTAGTAATGATTACGAGGCTCTAAAGTTCTCATGGTAGATCCTGCAATAGAAAAAAACGATGGATCACTTGCGGGCAGTACCGTTTTTATGTAACATTGTAAGTTTAGTAATCGCTAATTGACTCTAAGGGAGCCTCCAGTCCAGCCAAAAGGATATTCAAGGGACTCTGCAACATTGTACTACTGACGTTGATTACGATAGTTCACAAGAGAAGGAATAAAAGAAAGGGAAAAAATAATACTCCTTTTGTCCTTCCTATTTCCACTGACTGACTTGAGTGAGTCAGTCAGTCAAGGAGATTCTAACTTTGTTAGACTTACTTTTCTTGTACATACACATACCTCTCTCTACCCGTATCCAAAACTATCCAAGCCGCTTAGGTAAAATGGTAAAAGAAGATAGACCTAGAAACCCGGTTCTTTGCAAAGTACAAGAAGAACCTGCCAGAAGCACCAGCCTTGAGCTTTTTCCTCCACCAGCTTGTCTTATTCATGTGATGTGCTACCAATAAGTTCCCGGAGTTCTTTACGAGCGAGAGGCACACATATATTCACGTCAAACTAAATTGTGGGGTTTGAACAGCAGAGTCGAAGGAAAATAGATAACAGACCCATCGTATCGTTCGTAACTTCGTAAGGTTCACCAAGAAAATCCTATAAGGTACCTATACATACACTTACCTACGTAATAATAGGATACACATCACATGCAAGGTTCCATTGAACCTAAAGTTTCTTCTTGTTCCTTCTTTCTTTCTCAACAGCAAAGTTTTGTGCCTTGTTCGTCCTACTCCCACTTCTATACTCTACAATTTTCAACCAAGTAGAAGAACAAGACGACTGACTTCTGAAATCTTTGACTGGATGACTGACTCTTTGAGTGAGTGTGAGCTAAGTTCTGGGTAAATCTTTGGTGCGCTTTCTAGGTTGAATAAGATTATATGCGTGTAGGATGTAGATGTATGTATGTAGTGGAAATATACATTTCATGTATGCGTGTAATAAACCCTTGTAACAAGACTCCTCTCAGACTCGAACTAAACCCATGTGGATGGCAAGCACATAGGGTACGTGGGCATGTATTTATACAGACTCCACTTAATCTTATACCTTCTCCTTATCTTATAAAAAGTACATGACTCTTAAAATCGAAAGGCTCCAAGTTGACTCGACTAGTTAGGTAGAGTTTGGCTCTGGCTGGACCAAAGGATGCTCTGCTAATGCTAAGAAAGTGAAACAAGTAAATGGATGGGTACAAGAGAGCAGTTAGTATCTTCCAAGAATAATGATTCCTCCCTTTAGAATCCTCTGCTCCTTCTTGTCCCATCACAAAATGACTAGTTTGGTGATGCACATAACTCGATCGTTGCATCAATGCATCTGCTATGTTTATGCGTACGTAAAAGTAGTTACCGTTGTTTTGAAACAACAACTACTGCATTAGCAACTTAAAATCTGGATAACAGGACAAAGTATGCATCAAAAGACATCGTCGTCGTCTTCAATTCTTTTCCCTCTTCTTCCTCTTCCATATCTCTCTTCATCTTCTGACCCCGTCGCATGTATCTTCTCACAGACCATAAAGATTGTGTAGCAGTACTTACATTAAGCATCAGAACGACACACAAACTGCTTAGGGCACCCAAAATCGTTAAAAATACTTCTATTTGATGCACTTTAGAAAAAAAATGTCCAGTGTCTCCTACTCTTCTTGACATGACACAAAACTTGGAAGAGCTTAAGCACATCTCATGATGTGATGAGGTGCAAGGGTGACTTGGCTATCACCAGAAAAATGTTACAAGAATGAGACGCGTTAAAAAGTCAACTCTTGTTTCCAACGAGGACACACGAACGAATGTGACGTGATGATGAAAAAGACCCACTTTCAACAACTATGCCAATCCAATCCAAGCTGGGATTTTCTTGTCTTGATATATCATCATCCATTTTTTACAAAGTTATTTCATCATTATAGAACAACCATATTCCTACACTTGAGGGGTAGCTCAGTTGGACGGTGTTGATAATAGATGAAATAGGATTTTGAAAAAGTCTGCTCAACAGACACAACATCAACAGAACCAACTGTGAGCTCTTTGCTTGTTTTTCTATATACTTTAAAAGCAGTCATAAAAGTATATAGTGTTGTAGATATGTTTATACATGCGTATTATTATTATTACGCAATACGCATTTAAAGTATTCATAATGACATGATTCCTTTCATTACACTATATCATTTAATGATACACGGGTGACAAAACCTGCCGTGACCCTACAATCCATAGGAAAAAAATGTTTCTATAATCCTTAAAAGGCTCACCCTCTCGGTGATAGCAAGAGTATCACATAGTATCATCATGAATTACTTCATGTGTGTCACGCATAACAGGATACCAGCCAACACACTGGATACCTCTACTATTTTAGTGTGTAGAATTTATAACGCATACTTGTTTTATTTATGCTATCATCATCATCCAAAGCAATTTTCAATTGAAGCTATCATTTCCTCGGATCTGCCGTGTAGTTTGTAGTTACTTGCTTCACTTCACTTGACTTGGCTGGGTAAGCAAGAACAAATGCCAGAAAAGCAAGAGCCAGATGTATCATTCGATCTAATGTAAATGTATTTAAGTAAGCAAGTATAATAATATATAAGTATGCATTATATTTTATATAGAAAAACAGGAACATGAGAGAACCGTAAACAAAAGGGCTGACGAAAGCAAACCATGTAAAAATACCAGTTCCCCGGTATAAAAATTGTTCACAACATTTTTATTCCGTTGGTAGTATGAAAATAAGTAGGAATTCTCATCATGGAATGTACCAAGATGATGATGGTATGTTATACAAAGGAATTCAATCAGCATTCCTTCAGATCAAATTGATATTATTACTACTTGCTGAGCTAAACTAGCTCCATGCTTTTCCCATTACAACATCTAAACTCTCCAGCTTGGCATGATTTCGTTTTCTGCTACAAAAACCGGAGAGAGAGAGCAAGAAGTGAAGACTATATAAGACGGTGTGAGGTTATAAGACGAAAAAAACGACTACTGCTGCTGCTTCTGACATTTACTAGTTTATTTTCTTCATGATGATTATGCAGACATGTGCTCTGTGACTCTCTAAAACTTTTTTATATTTAAATTTGAACCCAACAGCTTTCCTGCTATTATCTTCAATTTGGCCCCCTTGCCTGGCTCGTTGGACATTTGGTGATGTGGCGTTGACTGACGTTGCAACTTTTATTTTTGCTTGATATCATCACGATAAAAATAATATGTTCTAGTATAGTGTGTAGCTCAGTTGGTCAAAGAGTAAAGTGTATCCTAATATTGGTTGGAGCGACCTACCAGCATACTTTTTATTGAAGTCACTAAAATTTCCAAGCAAAAGGATTGGAGTGGAACTGACAGACTAGACGGATGGATCGAGCTGGGGTTATACTTATTTTTATTCCCTTATCTTTTCATTCACTCGCCATCACTCAGTTTAAAGTTGAATTATAGTTCGGTGTAACCTTTATGGTTGTAGATAGGTATATATTTATATACCTAAATATTTTGCTGAAGAGTTTGCGCTATATTTTGTATTGCCTTCTTGGCTAGTTTGTAGAGCGTAAATCTTTGATGAAGTTTCAGCTTTTTGATGATGATGGAAATCAAAAATATGAATGTACTGTGTGTATATAATAGTAATATGGATATGAAAAAAATTATCTTACGTCAGAAAATATATAAGTAATGAACGAGTCAGGCACTTAAGTATGGCTGCTACTTTTTATAAAAATTCATATATATAATATTGCTTTTATGGTATGTAACTTGTCGTTTGATTTTTTCATGGTGGATTGATGATAGACTCACGCAGGGATCCAGTCAAATCAAAAAATTTATCGATGAAATGATCCCGCATGCAATCTAAATGAAATGTATAATGTAATGTTGGCTCTCTCTCTTTTTCCACTCAACTACTATCATCATCAATACGTAAAACGAAAAACTTAGCCTGGTTCTTCTTCTTTGGCTACATTATGTATGGTATTAAAAGAGGCAGATACTCGGAACGAGAAAGAGAAAAACGAAGAAGCAATTTTCCTTCACGGCACCACCAACTACACACAAACCAATTGCGTATTTTTCGACAAACTTTATCCTATTAAATTGAGAAACTACTTACGACTTATTCCAGCGCAAAACACAAAACTTACTCCTTAGTATATACGAATTTTTATTGTGTATAGCATAAACATACAACATAGACACACAAGCATAAACTAATACTTATGAAGTAGTACTACTCATGAACATATGAAAAACTTGTTTCTTTTTTTCTCGTTTCACATTCATTTATTATTACGAAGCTTGTAATGGAAACGAAAAACCAATGTAATAACTGAGAGGAAGTCGTTTGTTATAAATGAGAAGTTTCAGCGAAACCTCACAGTAACAAACAACTGTAATAACAAAATATAGTTTTGATGTTGATAGTAATATAGGGATTTAAGGATACAACTTCCAACTTATATCACCAGTGTGATCGGCTCCGTATGATAATGTACATATAATATAGAAATGTAATTCTTTTTCTTCTTTCTCTCTTCTCCAGGTTGAATTATACAATAATAATATTCAACTTGTTTCATGATGATGATAATACACCTTGCTCAATTCATGCTGTATGCAGTGATGTGATGTGATGATAATGATGATGATAGTTTGTGGTGTGGTTAGTTGGTGTACGGAGTTTGCCAGAGATTGGTGTTTGTTGCTTCTGTGATTGTACTTATGCCGTAATGAAATGCAACTGAGAGCATGATGATGATGATGATGAAAGTATCACGTTTGAGACCAAGCAAGAGTAAAAATGATTAAGAAGAAATTATTACAAGCACATAAAATTGTACCTTCTCTTCTTCTCCTTGGTCTTTCCAAACCGATCACACACCAGAACTTCGTGAGTCAAAGAGGATTTCACCTCACCTCCTTCATTCATTGAAGTTTGTGTCTGATATGTGCATGTGAACTGGTGGTATACAATATAATCTTATGAATGATGATGATGATGGTTAGCAAAATAACAAAAAAAACTGGCTGCTATTAAAAACGCTGCTGTTGTTTCTTTGCGTCTCATCCATCCTAACAAACCAATTGGCTTTTACTTGAAAAAGTAAGGAGCGTCAATATTTAAGATTGAAAAGTGTTAAGAAGAGGTAAATGCTGGATTCTTCTGTGGTAATCATGCGGTTTTCGATCCGTAATTTTGTAGAAAACGACCAAAATTTTATTATCATCCATATAACAAAAAGTATGCATTCTTTTATGATTATTATTGCTGAAAATGATAACGTATGAGTTGTTTTTGTATAAAGTTTAATAATGTAGAAAAGTCATGCTTTTATAAAGAATGTATTATATTGGAGCTTGTGTTTTTTTTGCTGGAATATCTCGCATGCATTTTCAGAAGTTTAATGATGATGAAGATGATGGGATTAAATTGGATTGGGAATATTTTATGGTGATGGCAGCGGTATTGGTGCGGCGGTGAATATAGCCTTGAAATTTCGTCAAAATTATGTGGTTGCTCACCAAACCCAAAGGTGGGAAAGAAGTCATCTTTCTAATTAAAACTTTATTCAAACCAAAATCAACATAATAAGAAGTAATACATGAAGAACTCGAGGTTCCGTCCAGACGGCGAGGCTGTGTGAAAAAGTTGCTGGCTATACGCGGTTGTGAGAAATTTAACTTTTATTAAAAGTTAATCCTTTACACATGCCAAAATAACACGATTCAAAGTACATAAAGAACATTGACAGATACCGACAATCCATTAGCACCAACCACAAGGAATAGTTTTCTTTCCAAAAATCCTGGTTTTGTTATATTTCTTCTGAATTGCTACAATGTTACGTATATTTTTGGTTACCAGAGAAGAAAAGACTTTGAAGAAAAAACCTGACGGTTACGCACCTGATGAGTAGTAGCAGGTTTTACTCAATAATGTGTATCATAAAGTCAAAGCAGACAAAGGCTCATTGTACTTTCTTCTGTATAAAAAGTGGAGATACCTTCAATGCGAGTTTCTAAGCTGCCTTATGATTTCAACAAAACCGGCAAGGTGAATACTGACAGAAATGAGAACTTAGAAAACGCCTTTTTCATCCAAAACGGTATGTAAGTCAATGAGTTCGTTTTTCACAAGTGGATGACAAAATGAACATAGTAAAACTCAACAAAAAGCATGAAATAGGAATGGAGGCTCTACATCCATAAAACATTGAAAGGCAGAGCAAGAAGAAAGGAAGATTTTTTGAGAGAGAGCGAGAAAAAATTATCATCCGTGCCTTTCGTTCTATATATTTTTTGGTTTGTATTTGAGTCCCTAAGGCGGAATACATTATCACATCATGTCATTTTAAAAGGTGGACACATTATTCCTTGTCCTTGTTCTCATCATGATATTACCGTATATGCTCTTTTTTTCATGCTGTGCAATGTCCTTCTCCTTTTCATTCCTTTCTTCTCTTTGACTTGGCAAAGTTCACGTTCACGTTCCAACTTTTTTCACACTTGCGCTCAATTTTTTTCTCTCTCTCCTTTTATTCTTCTTGCTCATAGTTCATTGTTACTGTGTCACCATTATGTTCTGGTCTCAAGTGATATCGTAATTTTCCAGTGGTATCTAAGTATCTATTATATGCATTAGCGCCTCTCTTATATTCGTACTCTCCACACGGTAATATGATATCACACTCTCAGCTTGAAACTGAAGGTGCATGACCGGAGGAGGATACATACATATTGAGGCATTACGTGAACAATTGGTGTCCTCCGCTTTTGTTAGTGTGTGCGACACACACATGTATAAGGCTAAAAGGAAAAACGAGAGCTTGACATCTTTTTTCCATATGAATACAAAAAGTCTAAAAGAGAACTTTCCTAACTTTTTTAGACCAAAAAATACGGCTCAACTGCACAAATGATAAAGACTAGCCTTCTCCCTCCTGCTCTGCTCTCCATTCAGTTTCCGTTTTTAGCCAAATAAATGTTATTACAAGTCATATATCTTTTCAGAGTTGCATGAATATATGCAGTAAAGTAGAGGAGGCGAATGTAATCTCAGATTCCAGGACATGCTCTATTTTTACAGGAATGCGAAAACACATATGGAATGGAACGTATATGAAAGTACTGATATACATAGTTGTAGAGGTGTGTGTATATGTGTGTGTGTGTATTTGTAGAATACACCCACGAAACCATTCAAGTTTGATACTACTAGTGAAGCAGCCCATCAACCTACTTTCCGACCTCCCTTGAGATTCTAGCAATTTAGAAGATGAAAGCGATCTACTAGTGAACACCAGTGCTTATGCTTTGGCCTCTTGTTACTTTTACTTTTATTCTCCTTCCGTTTTTATACCCGCTAGTTTCCAGCCTTTTTCTCCCACACTTTTTGTCTGTGCAATGAAGTTAAGTTGGCGATAAGCTAAATATAATGTGAGGAAGCTGCATGGGTGAATAAGAACTTGAGTATATTTCACTTCCAAAAAACTGTTTCGTCTTGAAGTAGTTTCGCTCTTGAAAAGGAGAAAAACTGCAAGCTTCTATGAGTCTTTTCTCTCTCTCACTCTCTTTTCTTTGCAACAAAAGCTTCTGCTTGTCTCATAGTTTTCCTATTAAACACTATATCTGCATTTAAGTGCTACGTATAAAACTGAATGAGAATTATGGTGTTGAGTTCAAAATAAACTTTCATTTAAACTAGAAAGAGCAGAGTTTGCAGAGTTTTCAAGCACTATAAGTTTCCTTTCCAGTATAAAAAGACATATCTCATGAAAAGTTGATTTTTATGAGTCCACTGAGATAATCTTTGGCCACAATAAATCCTCCACATTGCATCAAGAAAGTGATCATGTTTACATTCTCTCGCAGATTTCTCCATACCTCCTTTTTAAACTATGTATGCCCTCATTCATATATACATCATTTCACATCAGATCTAAATATTGTAGGAGTAGAGAAAGAGCTGTTGTGCATGGTTGAAAAATGCTGGGATTTGTATTTTTGTTTTTCTTGGAAATTGCTCTGTTTATCTAACTTTGACTTTGCTTGCATTACATGCATCGTTCAATTCTTTATCACGTTGCATTGCACGGAAATAATCGTCATCATCATGAATAGCAGTAGTAACTGCTAGAACAACAAGCAAAAGGAAAGGACTTGAACCACAGACAGGGAAATGTGAAACTCACTCACGTCATCTCATATTTGGCTTGTTTTCGTGTCAGCAAAAAACACCAACAGTAAGGCAAACCCTGTAGTTTCACTCTGATGGTGTTATTTTGATGCCGTGATAAATCCAAATATCCGGATCAGGCTTCACCAAATCTCTATAATTCTTAATGGATTGCTTTGTGAATAAAAGAGCTGGGAGGTATAGGTTATACATGTATAAAAGGGTAGATATTAGATATATTATTCATGCCTTATATAACGTAACCTGCATACATCTACAATCTTATATCAAATCCTTTTCCTCTCTTTATCCCGCCTAGTGCCTTGCCTTCCTGTCACTGAGAAGTTTTGACTGAAGAACGAATTCGACTTATGAAATGCTTATAATATAGAATCTGACGTGTGTTACGCTTTCATTCTACGGACAAACTACCACGTTTTTTTGCTCATGCATTTATCGTATCTTATTCAACTTGTCTTGACTGCTACCTCTAAGTAAGTCTGTTTGAACATTTGAGAGAGAAGCGTTGGAGGGAATCCCATGCAAGTTTCAAACCTCACACCACGTTTGTTTCCATCATGTTCAACTTCAATCTATATCCCTTTTTGCACCAGATTTCTCTCAGAAAAAAAAAGAGTTTCCAGTTCTCCACGATTCTCCTTGCCTGCAGCACATCATCAATAGTATTTTTATCGTATAAAAACGAGTAGCCGTTCTCAGTTAGTCTGTCTGTCAGTAAGTAAAGTAGTGCGTAGTCGTGAACAAAACTCAAGAGCCAGTAGTCACATGGGCAAACATGAGGAGAAAAGTTTAACCGCAAACTTGTGTGTACGCGTCTTTGTGCATTATTGCTTTTGATACTTGCACTACTATGCACCCCATCTCAAGTGTGGATCAAGAGCCAGTAGTCACATGGGCAAACATGAGGAGAAAAGTTTAACCGCAAACTTGTGTGTACGCGTCTTTGTGCATTATTGCTTTTGATACTTGCACTACTATGCATCCCATCTCAAGTGTGGGGCTTGTCTATAGCTTCATTTTGCTAACGCTGCATTTCCCTCTGCTTGCAACGTAACTGTAACATTGACATGACTGAAAAGTGAAATGTAATATGATGGAGGAGAATATTTTACTTATTCAAGTTGGATGAGAGCAAGAGCACACGCAAGATGCAACAATGAAAAGAGATGATTTGTGTGTAAGACAGATTTTCCTGATTTCAATATCACATTTCAATTCTTTCTCTCATTTTGCTGGATTGCTGAATACAATAAAATGTTACAGAACCATATTATTTGTCAGTCTAGTGCAATGTGATTGCATCCCTTTTGCTCTGCAAGCAATGTTGGCTCACAAACAAACCAACTCAAGTACCTTCATTTTCTCTACACTGCTGAAAAAGCATAATATACAAACTCTTCAAGAGCTTCTGGATGAAGATAATGTGTGTGCGATGCATATGTACACGTCATACATCACACATTAGGCGTCCACACGCACAAACTAGAAAATTCATACGTGCACGCACTTGAATCAGTACGGATATAGATGGATGAGAAATTTTGAAGTGAGAAAAACGGACGGATCGGATGGTCCGTGGTTTGATTTGANATTTTGAAGTGAGAAAAACGGACGGATCGGATGGTCCGTGGTTTGATTTGATCAAGCCACTCTGATTGTCTCATTCTCTGGTTGATAATTCAATGCTCTGATCCCATCCGGATAAAATAATCTTGCAAGGGGATAATCCACAGACTCTAGTTGTCACTTTGTTGGTATTATTGATGCAGTATGGTTCGTTATTGTGTTATTGTGCATCGATTCAAAATCCTATACCCGACTACTATTTTATATTGGTTTCATCTACTCTATACTTTATTTGTTTATCAAAAAAATCTCATACGTGCGTTACGTTACGTATATTAACACTTCAAATGACAGTAATCATAAGGCTCATACATAAAGCCTGTCATATTATCCACACATCATTTGCCGAAGGACATATAGAATGGAGTGGTACCAGTTTTGTTGCTGAATGACGAATAAAATCAGCACTAGAAGGCATTCAGACCCTGGGAAATTTTACCAGTGGCCAGCTCCCTTATATGAGCTTCTAAACAAAGTGCTCAATGCGGCGCTCACTCTTTATGGGTTTCTCAACCATAATCAACTTACCTACCAAATCCCAGCAATAATATCGCAATCGCATTTCAATAAATATTTGTTTAGTCATTGTGATATAGCCAGCCATAACAGACAGGGAATAATCATCCATGAAGTTTTCCCTTTAGCTTGATGAATATGCACTTGGGAAAGAGGAAAATGGAAGCATGAAAAGTGCACATATGAATTCATAATGTGTGCTTCAAGCAACAGCATAATAAAAGCATATGGTGAAAGTCCACTATGAAAGAAAGAACTTATTCACCTTGTTTACATTCCTGTTACATCATTATTCAGTATTAAACACAT
>JAANSM010004228.1:0-11633 GCA_036850725.1 Orchesella villosa
AATAAGCGATATCGTTCTGCAATTTGTTCGTAATGATTTCATAGATGTACAATTTCTAAACTTTCTCTGAAATATCACGAGTGGCAACGAGGAGAAAGCTACGATGTGAATGTTGGTCAGTGGAAGAATGTTTATATGGTCGTTTAGCACGATAAAATTACTACACTCTTCAAATCCTAGTAGCCAGCTGAGTTGGGAAAAAATGGTTTCTATGCTAGTGTTTGAAGTTTCCATCCTATAAAGTGGGTTTTGAAATTTTTTAAGCAGAATTCAAAATAAGTGCCATAGTCAAATAGCTGAATTTCAGAGAATATCCTTGCTTCTAAACCGTGTTCAATAATAAATGTAATCCATATCGTAAACCGGTAATTCTAGTCAGTAGATTACAATCAGAAAACGTGGCAAAAACATGCACACCAGGTAAAATGCCGTATTCGGTTAACATAACTGGAAAGGTTATATTTGCAGAATTGCTTACATTTAACACCATTTTTATCGTTGAAACTTTAGACAACTGCACTTCAGGCTGATACAACATTTTAATGTAGTTCAAATAGTCCTTGAAAGGAGTAAATGTTGCCCTTTTTATTCCATTAAAATGTTGATAGCTAAGTCAACGGATAAACATCCATGCACAAACACCAGGCAAGCAAAGCAAGTAAACTGCTTATAAGCAACGTAGATATGTAGCTGTGACAAAACATAGAAAGGTATAACTATACTTAATATTAAATTTATATATTGTTGCTAGATTAGAACGTTCTTGCCAATAAATATGAATAAGTTAATCGGCACAAAACATACTACATCATTAAGCATTCGAAATATTTCACAAGCGTATTCATTGATGTTTTGAACTTTTCCGGCAGTAATTTTTGACTATATTTACTGATGAATATTCAAGTCCTTAAGGTTTACTACCTTTGTTTCAAATTTTGTAGGAATTATACAATGTATGTGGTCAGAAGAGTGCGTACGGAAGGACAGACGGACGCACATGCTGCAACTATATCTTGCCGAATATTTATTCAGCTAAGGCATAGTATTTCCGTGAAATATACGAACGTCGTCACGAATAAGTGCAAAATAAAGAATGTTATAACAGAACTTCTAGCTCACATGCAGTAGTAGCTTACATGTAGCGTGTAGCTCAATAAAAGCTAGAATTGGGGAGGGCATTCGCCGTGAAAGAAAAATATTTGAGTTTATTATTCAAAGTACAGCCTAGTTGAAAATATCAGGCGTACACATGTATTAGTTGTGTCATTGTCGAAACACAGAATAACATAAAAATAGTTCTTTAGTGCAATCTTAACCAGTTATTAAGTTTTATAAGAGTTACAATTTGATATAAGCAAACTTAAACTATTTTGTGATAAATTTTTTTATAGCTTTAAAGCATGTTAAAACGCAATATTTTACCTTTTTGTTCTCAATTTCTGCTGAAATTTTTGCCATAATTGACCGTTTTCGGTTGGTAGTTGGTTTAATAACAAATCGTTAAAAACTTTATAATTCAATAAAACACTTCAAGGCAAAGACTAATAAAAGAAACGTATTCATGCATCCAAATGAATTTTTGGAACAAATAATGCAAAATGATGCACAGTTTATTCCATTGTGTCCTTAACAAAAATAGCCACAAATATAATTATCAGAAAACAAACACATCGTCTTCAAAAATTTGTTGATAAATATGGTCCTCGTCAATTATGGGGGCAAATGATAGGCTGCATGCGGAAAAAATTAGCAGCTGTATATGTAATATGGATGTGTAGCTCAACTGAATTGTGTACAACAAGGGATGTGGAATATCCTAAGATTATATTACCAAACTTAAATTATTTTGTGCTGAATAAACTGTTGCTTTATGTATATTATCTTGCACGTCCAATATTCTATCATTGGTTGCATTGGGCTCAATACTTGCACGTAGCTCAATACTTTGTTGGCTAAACGTAGGGTTGCAGTTTTCCGGTTTCGGTTACAAACCGCACTCGGTTTCGGTTAGAACTAGCAACCGAACCGGAAACCGAAGCCGGTTACGGTTGCAAGTTAAAACCGAACTGAAGCCGGTTTTCCGGTTTTTATGTAATTTCTAATTGCCCATATAATTTAACACAGAACCAGTTGTACATGCATCTAATAGCATTTCAATGTTGTATTTCCTTTAACTGTAAACGGAAAATTAATTATCAGACACCATAGTTAAGTGAATTTATACTGAATTTCACAAGTAATATTGACAAGTACATCAAATGAACTTTTAAGGCGATGTAGCTGAGGATCAAAGTTTGTGAAATGTTTATGAAGTGGAATATATTGAGCTGCCTGGTCCCCTGTAAACTAAAATTTGCTCGAAATATTTTCAATTGCCTTCTATTTTTAAGATTTTGTGAATTTTTTATAAAACCGGAAACCGAACCGTAACCGCGGTTTTTGGTTACGGTTAGAACTACTAACCGAACCGAAAACCGAACCGAAACCGAGCAAACAACCGGTTAAAACCGGTTTGAAAACGAAATAACCGAAAAACGGCAACCCTAGCTAAACGACACATAGTTAAAGGCTTAATCATATTATAAAGCAGTTCAAGCACAAAGACAGCTATTGATAGTGCTACCCCTGCAACCAAAATGTACATAATTGTTACTAAATTACCCCGAAGTGATAATGGTTTGTCTTCTTCATCGTTATCACCATCGGAATTTACTTTCGTTGGAACTCCCTCAAATAGTTTCCCCCAAAATATATCTTGCCCTGAGCTCATATAATAATTTAACTGCCTTTTCAAATAACTTCCCGTCCGTTTGTCATATGAAATAACAAAAGATCTGGGAATAAACTCATTTTTACCTTTGTATATCGGCAAAGAAATATTTGAATGCTTAATCTGCACTTCAATTTCGTTAACTTTTGAAGATGTAGATACAAATAAAGATTTGTAGCAATTATCTATAAGGTCAACAACTTGAAATAGATTAAGACTGGTATTGAGGGGTTCCGTTGGAAATATAGGGCGTATTCTGTGATAAATATTGACGACTTTTTGCATCATTTGAATGTTGAAAACGTTGCTAGCATGGTTTATAGTTCCACTGAAAAAATCGACCTGAAATGTTTTACTATAAAGTGGGTACCATGATCTAATCCATTCATATGCATCCTCTCCAACTTCCGTTTCCCATCCAGAAATTGGAAAATCCCCATAATCTTGGCCCATTGAAACCGAACTTTTAACGAATGTAAAAATCGAAAATCCTTTGTCTGTTTCCAAAATGCTCTTAAGGCGGTTAATTCTTTGGGGTGTTATGAAAGTGGCAGTATTAACACTGCTATAAAAATTAGTAAATAGAAACGCAGTAAGTAGCCAAACGGTCAAAAACAATCGTATTTTGCTATCCTGAAATGACCTTAAACTTAATGAGGCGTTGCTAACTAAAAGCCCTAGCATGTTATTTCCAGTTTCTAACCAGGAACGACTTACGCAAAGCGCCCCAAACAATGCTAAACCCATGCATATTAAAAGTACCGCCCAAGTTCGTCCATCAAATACTTTTATGTATGCATAAAAATCAAGACCGGAATTTTTGCCATGACATGTCAAGAAGTTATAGTATATTCTTCCCATTTGAACGATCTCTTGGTCTTTGAAGGCAAAGCGCTACTTCCACAGTGATATCAGATCTTATCCAGGGTGACGCGGAATATAGGGGATCACTACCTTCTCCATGAATTGTGGGAACATATTTGATCAAGGACATACTAATGAGTTGAAAGTTCGTAGGATTTTTCTTCAAAAAGTTTTGTATGCCTTCAAAATCCAATGTCAAGTTTAACTCCGTATTCAGAATTCCGAAGCTATAATAGTGAACATATTTGCCATCCCCGGTCACATCCATGTACATTTCGTGCATTTCCTTTCGACACCCCTCTGCCCAGCTACATTTTACAGGATGTTCCACAAATGGATTGGGCGTTCCGTATGGATCTAACATTTTGCAAAATCGACAAAGGAATACCACTTCAAGCATTTTACTAACCAAAACTGTAGAGCTAGTTTTGGATATTGGAGCGCAGGAGAATCCGTAATTAACACGGAATGGAATGGTAGGATAATTTGAACGATACAAGTCGACCAAAAAACCAGAATATGGTGTGAATACTGGGGGTTTCATTTGTGGTACCACCAGAAAAAGTATGTGTTTAGTCTCTGCGATATTCTTGAAGTTATCAGATGAATGAGCATTCATGAAAAAGGTTTCGTCAACTTTATTTCCATGATGCAATCCGTCAATAAATGATATTGTTGTGCAAGTTGTTCGTAATGCGAAATTCAGTTTAGTACAATTGCCAAGCTTTCTTTGGAATAAAACTAAAGGTAATAAAGAGAGGGTTACAGGTTGAATGTTATTCATTGGAGAAATGTTAACATTGTCGTTAAATAGGACATAGTTGGAACAATCCTCAAACCCGTAGAGCCAGGTAATTTGCGAAAAAATGGTTTCTATGATGCCCACTGGAATCGCCATCTTTCAAAGCTTAAAGACTCAAACAATTTAGAAAGCTAAGAAAAGATATTAAGCAAGTATATCATCGGAAATTCGAACTACAATGAAAGAAGCGCTTCTTTTAAATGAACATGATAGATTATAATGAAAGCCATCAAAGTTTCGCGAATGCAAGTGGTCTCCAAGAGTAATGCTTTTAAACCACTTTAAACTAAACATGAAAATAATTATAAATATCGATTCTTTTTAGATTGCATCAAATGCCATCTTATCTGCTTTTTCAATAAGGCGTTTTTCGCCTATCGATTGAAACTGTACAATTATCATGGTTAAAATGTAGATGATTCCATTTTGGACTGTCACAATATGTTGTTATGGTTTAAAAATTCGGGAAGCACTATGATTACTTATTTCTAATAACGATGCTTATGTTAGCTCATAAAGGAATGATCAAACAAGTACATCAGCGATTTGGCTGATGCTATGCTGGGTATTGGAGTAGTTTTAGGTGAAATATTTCAGTACAAATTACTTGGACTCCATTGCCATACGCATCCAAATTACAAGAAGGTATAGTTTTTGGTAATTTGTTTTTCAATTTTCATTTGTTATCATGTGAATTTACATAAAGAAAACATTTACATGTTCATCCACCTACATAAGCTATAAGGAAAATGTCAAACCTAACCTCTACTGGTCAATCGAAGTGAACCCCACAATATAAAATGTCGTGTAACTTGATATGTTAAAACGTCTGGCCATAGATTCAAGAAATTTCGTTTGATTGATATTTCATTGTAAGCTACCTCATTGCCTAGTATTCGCTAAATCGACGATGAACATGCCTGCCCATTCCTGTGTCTGCACGATGTGAGCAGCTAACCCATTTCATTAAAAAGATTGAATAAGTTTAAAATTTAAGTAGAACATTCACTCATTACCACTCATGTTCTAGTGCATTTTACAATTTGACTACTACTTACATGTATTTTCGCAATTAAAAGAGATGATATAATTTTAGGAATTGTCTGATAGCTAATACCATTAACATGGTATTAGTAATTTAAATATTGTAATAACAACGTTATATTATTTTTGAGAACATCATTATCAGCATTCAAAAAGTGAAACAAGGTCTCCATTAAACAATGAATTGGAATCAATTTTATAGGAAAACACTTAGATCAAATTCTACTTTTAAGCAGGACGTTAAGAGTGAACAACTCGCAAGTTGCAAGGGTTTTTTAGATGGTATAGCTGAATATTTTTGCGGTGTCCTTAAATGCATGCCTTAACTTAATAATTCATTTATTTAACCGCACAAGTTATTAATTATGTATAATTATAATTCTATTGAAAAAGTTAAACCATCTGCTTCCTACTAACTTCTTCTAAAAATCGCGTTTGTACTTAAAAAAAGAAGTAAATTAGGCCTACACGTAAATGCAAAATTTGTGGGAGAACGCGAGACAAATTATAGCCAATGTTTGGCTCTGGTAGTTTGCAATGATTACGATAGGCTTCTACCCAAAAAATTCATGTTGTGGGCTGGTAATGGTTTATGAGTACAGGAATGTTCATTTCATAGTTACATACTTATATTTTCCTTAATTATAATTTGTCCTAAAGTCGTTGGTTAAATTATGTTGGCTTTTGCCGCAGAAAATAAAATGGAGTAGAATACAGGAGACAGAAGTTGACTGGAATGGTGGGGATGAATAATGCGCAATCGTTCTGTAGAATCTCAGGAGGAGAAAGGCAAAATTATGACCCAACTAGTAAAGGCTGTTCACTCAGGTTAAGAGATTATATGGATGCTATAAACCCAAAATGCGCAAATAATCTACGACAATCACGACCAAAATATATGTAATCTTACCGCTGACTCGACTTATCTTAATCTTTCTATTCAACAAGGAGACGCAATGAGATACACTCGATATAAGTTATACGAGGGGATTATCATTAAGGTTACATAAATATCAGGCGGTTTCTCTGATCATATTCAATTCCTAAAAGATGGGTCACAGCATTTAACGGCAGAAACATAATGTTGCTTGTATCACCAAAGCATTTCTTTTACAACTTATTCCTGATATAATAGCCTATCAAATAACTTATGAGTGCAACCTTACTTGTTCTTTATTCTGACAAGATACGACTTTAAACAGGACAACCCAATAACGCTTGAAGGCCTAAATTCTACCAATCTTCGCATTCTCTGTGACCTGCGTATCATTTTCAATTGTTTTTTCGGTCTCTTTGTTGGCTGGGCAAGGTTGAACGTAGACGTCTAATCGTTTCCAGAAACATTTCAATTCCTAGAATTATTATGGCCAATGCTCCCCCAAAAAACAAAACATATACGATAGATACGAAATTCGACTTTAGTGACAATGCAACGTCTTGTTTTTCACTATTAATTCCATTGTAGTTTTTCGTTGAACCTCCTTCTAGCAATTTTTGCCAATATATACGTTGCCCTGAGCTCAAATAGTTACTCAACTGATGCTTCAAATAACTTCCGGTTTTTCTTTCATAAGCTACAACAATATATCGTGGGATAAACTCATTTTTACCTTTATATATCGGAACAGATGTTTTTGACTTAAAGAGTTGATTTTCAAGGTCAGTAATTCTTGCTGATTTTGACACGAATATGCTTTTGTCACAATTTTTAAGTAGTTCAACCACCTGAGCTATATTATTTCCAGTTATGTTTGCTGATATTATTGGTCGTATCCTATGATAAATCTTTAAAATCTGACGCAACATTTGCAGCCTGAACATGTTAATACTGTTGGTCAGATTTCCGTTCTTTAAATCTTCAGTAAATGTCGTACTGAAACGTGGATACCTGGACCTAATCCATTTATATACATCTTCTCCGAATTCTGTATGATATGCTACCATGGGAAGGTTCTCTTCACCTTTGTTCATGATAACCGAGGGTCCTACAAACGTATAAATAGAAAATCTTTCCCCAGCTTCCAAAATGCTTTCAATCCGAGAAATTCTCTGGGGCATTACAAATGCTGCGGTATTCGCACTGCTATAAAAGGTGCTAATCACAGCTGCCGCGAGTAACCAGATTGCCAACAGCAGTCGCATTTTCTCTTTCCGAAATACTGTTGTATTTAAAGACGCGTTATTAATTAATAAACCCAACATGCTGATTCCAGTTTCCAGATATGAATTACTAATACGAATAGCCATAAACAATATGGAGCCCATGCATAACATAAGTAAAACCCAAACTGAAGCATCGAATACTCTAATATATGCATAAAAATCTATAGCTGAATTTTCACCGTGACATGTTAGAAAATTATAATATATTCTTTGAATGGGAACGACCTCTTGGTCTTTGAAATTAAGGACAGCTTCCATTGTATAATCAGATCGTATCCATGGTGCTACGTGGTAGAATGACTTATCTTGCCTTCCACGAATTCCAGGAATTACTTTAAGCACTGTCATCAAAACTAATTGAATGAGGGGAGTTGTTTTCTTCCTGAGCGTTTGAGTTGTCCCGAAATTCAGTGTTGTGTTCAATTCATCGAACGAAACTTCGTCAGTGTAGTAATACAAATATTTCCCATCACCAGTCACATGCATATATATTTCCTCCATTTGTCTTCGGCATTTTTTTGCCAAGTCACATTTTACGGAGTAGTCTCTAAATGGGTAGGACATTGAAGAGGAGTCCAATATTTTGCAAAGTCGACAAATAAAAATCACTTCTATCACATTCGTGACTAAAATTACTGGGTAAGGACTTACGCCTGAATTACGAGAAAACTCGTAATGAACCCTAAAAGGAATTGCGTGAGATTGTATGCCGGATAAGTAAGTTAGAAAACCTGGATAATGCGTAAATGCAGGGCCATTCATGTGTGGCATCACAAAGAAAAGTATCTGCTTAAATGTTCCCATATCATCGGCATTATAGGATATCTGAGCATTTACGAAGAAAGTTTCGTTAATTTTATTTCCTTCGTGAACCCCGTCGATAAATGATGTCGTTCTGCAAAGTGTGTGTGATTGTAAATTGATAGCGGTAACATTTGCAAACTCTCTTTGAAATAGTACAAGTGGTAGCAGGGAGAAAGCTATTAAATGAAACTTATGCAAAGGAAGAATGTTTACCCCACTGTTTAAAACGATGAAGTTAATACATTCCTCAAATCCAGAAAGCCAGCTTAACTGGGGTAAAATGGTTTCTATGCTATCACTCGGAACTTCCATCTTTCTATTAGGACTAAGTACGGATATCGTATAGAATGCAAATTATCCAAAGAGTTGAAATAAAAGCTTGTTTGTTTTAATAGCAACAATATATTACTTATTATGCAACCGGAGCATTCCAGTAGGTGACTCAAAGGTTAATATATACGAATACTATAAAAACTATAAAATATATCAATGTAGGTTTAGTTAAACTGGAATCTCTTCTTTTCGGTCTTACTTGTCTTCGGTCTTACAAGAATAAAATATAATTTCGACAGTTCCATTTCAGTCTTTCAAAACCAAATGTGGATTTAGTTAAATAAATTATTAGGAAAATAAACAACACATTATACGTAGTTTTTTTCTTATGCGACCTTGAAAAATAGCTTAGATAGTAAATATCCTTGAATAAACTCCTCAATGGAATTTAGTACTTTCGTGGTATATATGACATTCGCCACTTATATGGACTTATATGGACGAACGAAAGGCTAGTAAGTAAACACTTCCAGCTTTATATACACTGATGATGCAGAAGTGGATAAATAGCTTCATTAGTTTATGTAGGTAACTCGCTTTGTAAACAGGATGCTAAGGTAACATGATGCTTAAACTACTTTGTGCTATATTCGGTGTAGCTTCACAGCGTGTGGCAGTACATAACTACGTTATTTTACAGTTCCATTGTCAGCATTTTATTGCTCCAACATTTTCCACTATTAACGCTTTTGTTAGTCGAACAACAAATATATGAACGCCTTATATGTTTACTAAACACTTCAAAGGCGAAAAACATGTTTTTATTATGCTTCACCGACAATGGTTTATGTCTTGTTTATCCTTATCAAGGACATAGGATTTTACTTTCGCTGAAACTCCCTAAATCGGTTTCTACCAATAAATGATTTGTCATGAGCTCTTAAAGATTTAATCTGCTTATTCAAATAACTTCACACACGCATTTCATATGAAATTTCCTTTTCATTTTAAAGAAAAATGCTTATTTATAAGTAATCAGCACACTTTGAAAATTTGAAGAACAGCATTTATAATACACTTAATACAGTACATTGTCAAATGCTTTGTTTTTTTCTTATCATCATACTTGTGACGTTTCCTTTCCTATCATTTATTAGTAAAGCGACTACCAAAATAAAGCATTTCGTAGAGTGGATTATCGATTGGTATCGCAAATTCAACAATGTAAACACAAGGTTTATTGTATAAATAAACTTATTAAAGAACCGGCTTCGTAAAGGTTTACACAATATATGTATGCATGCTGACTATTGCTGTCATTGTGGTCCAAGGATGGTTTTTTGCGTGAGGTAACTTAAGCATATTTGAATGATTCTGGTTACGGAAAGTATAGCATGTCATGTAGAACCCGCTTATAACCATGAAAACTTTTTTAAACAAAAACAGATAATCATAATTCAGCAATTAAAGTATCCACGGGAAATCCAAGGGATCCAAGAGTTGCATGGTTAGCTAGAGATTGTTGACAAGTTAGCATGATTTGGCATTACTTTCAATTTGCGTGTCAATGCCTGACTAATAGACGTGTTGGCGCCCCCATGTCTTCATACGTGCAAGGTTATGATCGTTATTATGATTAGATGTTTGCATTCTTTAAAAAAATGTATATGTTAATGGTAAAGTAGATAGTAACGGCTAATTTTTTTGCAGGTGTAGCCAGGTATTAAAAGTTAATTTTGATATAGGTCTTCATATTTTTTAGTCATAAGTGTAAAAACTGTGTAACGATGCTACTATCGCGGTGTTAGCTACACTGTAACTACAACCTTCCTGATGCTTAATCACTGATTAGCTGAGAGCCAAGTGCGTTTTACAAATATACTTTATTAGACACACGACCAGATCAACATACAACATGACATGAGAACAAGTACAAGTGACTGACTGACTTACATCTAGAACGCAGACAAGACAATAGCCTAGCACACCTTATGGTATTTGAAGTCAACCACAACTTCATATTACCCCATCACAAACTGAATCTTCTTTCTCTTGTGATATTCAATAAAATATCAAAAAACCATAAAAATTCCATTTTATTCAAACATAAACAGTTTTTGTGAGGCGTTTGGACAAGAAATGTCCATAATATTCCAAATTATCAGTTTATAATGGGAACATCATACATGGAAAATCACGACTGAGGGCCAAGGTATAACATATATACGCCAAGAAACATATATACGCATGCAAACGCAAACTATACACAACTTTTTCTTCTCTTTGTGTGTGGTTTCTATAATTATAATAATTATTATGCACAACGTCAACAACAATATGCAGCTAATAAGTGTTTAGAGCCAAATGGAGAAACCAATACCACTACCAATAAAAACCCTTTCTTGGGTATTGAATGCACACCACCACAACCAATCCTCCTCCAGATCACTAGGAAATCGAAATGGAAGTTCTGACTGATTCCAGTGGTTATGCGACTTATTGCAATCCCTCTACGGAGAGCTCAACCGAAATTATACCACCAGCAGATGCCCGAGCTCAGTATGGACGAATAGCAAAACCTCCGGAATTTTTTCACCCATAAGTTAATAGTTGATTTAACTTTCAATTTACAGTTAATAACACCATTATTGGATGTTATTTAACATTTAAACTCAGGCTAGACTTTGGTATAGCAAATGTATTAATGATTGTTTAATCTCCAACCAACTACTTAGCATTTTAATGTGTAGATAAACGGGAATTAAGTAGCAAAATAACTTTTGTTATTATAGCCAAGCTTTCGTAATGTTCTCATTACTTCATCAGGGCGAAATGACAGCAGTAACCAAAATGAGAAGAACAAGAACTTTTGATTTTGTTGTAATTTGAATTAATTGAAATGTTTATCTATTT
>JAANSM010004229.1:0-11631 GCA_036850725.1 Orchesella villosa
GAGTTGAATGAAGCCATTAAACGTTATGAATATGTTGGAAATGCTTTGCATCCATTTCTTGGGAGGGATGCAGTTACCCTCCGTTTATTGAAGGAGCGTGAGATTTTACACTTGCGCAAACTTTTGACGGAGGACGAAAAGTAGGTTCTCCTCTATTATAATTAATATGTAAACGTGTAGCTATTTGTTTCAGTTTAATGGCTACTTGTGTAACTAAGAACTATTTTAAATTTTCATCTTCTTACTTCATCCTTTAGGTTTGCAGAATTTCGGGACATCAACGTTTCAGAGCTGTTCGAAAAGTGGAGTAGCTTGAATCTGGTTGAAGAATTGAGGGAATATGTTGACAAGATGCAATTATTAAAAATGGAGATGACCTCCAAACTTTATGCGATGGAAAATGATAGGGGGGTTCTTAATGATTTATTTACATGATCTTTCACTTGTTGTGTAATTATGTGTAACTGTGTGAGTGATGTGTTTATATTACCTATCAAAGTCATTAAAAATTGTTTGTATTTCTTTTGTTCTGTTGATCTTGTGTGAAAATTACCAATATTGAAATTATACAGTGTATTGTTATTGGAAACAATCTTCCTGAGCTACAAATCGTGTAATTACTTACATTTGCGGTTGGTTGACTAATCCTACGTTGCTCTATTTGCATTTATGGTTATCGTAGTCTTTTTATAGTACAAAACCTAGTTAAAAAGTTTATAACCGAATGAGAAAGATATCAGCGGAATACCAGTGAGTAAGTGATGATAAAGTGCAGTTGACTGTATCGACGCTATTGTCTACAGCATAGTAAAAAATCAACACGAATGTTCTACATCAGTTAAGCCATTGTTTTTTATATTTTAAATCGCTTCATTTCAACATAACAGACAATAAATTATAAGTTATAATCATTTTCAGTTATATGAGAGACAAAAAAATGATTTCATGTTTTGCCGTGCGCACCCAAGCATGAATATACTAAAAATGTAGGAAATAAACGAGTTTTAAGTTAAGTGTTAACATTTAAAGTTTTTATGTGTGAAGTTTGCATCAAAACGAAGTAGAAAGCCTTTTTTATTACCTTCATTTATTATTAAATAAAGTGGGAAGTATCGTAATAATGAAAAATTCACCAAATTTTTGTCCTTTTTAACTTTTTCCTACGCTTTCATAAACCTTTTACCATTTACCCTTCGAACAATCAAAAAAAAATTTCAACATGATGTAGCATCTTGAGCAGAATATTATCTATCATAGAAATATCTTAACACAAAACTACACGCTCAATTAACGTAAATCCAACACTACCAAAACTGCCAATAATAATCAGAATTCCGACACCACTCAAGTTAGAAAACTAATAGGAACAACGTACAACAACGTTACAATCTTAGAGTTTAGTTATTACACATATTTTTTAAAATTTTCAGTAGTTCAAGGCAGTTAATTCCACCAATCATGAATATGTTCCTCCTTCTTCCTCGTAGGCTGTAAATTCACTGACCTGGAATATGAAAACCATAAAAAAACAAAATATCTTTTATTAAAAGATATTGAACATTGAAAAACTACTTATCAAAATTCNCATTTAACTCTCTTTGTACCACAAGTTTTACTAACATAACATACCATTACCATCCACCTCATCAGCACTATCGCTAACAATAATTTCCTCGATAGCCTCCGGTACGCAATATTTATCGCAATTAGCCCCATTATAATTGCCTTCCTTATTCTCATCTGAATTCGCCCCCACTCCTCCTCCACTTTCATTACCATCTTGAAGAACGTTTCCATTCTGATCATAACCGTCGACCATTTCTAGGCCATAGCCACCCCCAAATTCCGAACCTTGATGAGCTGCACTACCGGCACTGAACGAGGAATAACGAGAGTTACCCATCTGGGAACAGGAATTGTTCCACATTCTAGTTAAGTCCAAGCGGGGTATCTCTTCTAAAATTGGAACAAGATTTTAGTTACGGATTGCATTTCCGAACCTGAGTAACTTAAACCTATTTATAATATTTTATAACATTTAAAATTGTTTCAGAAACTCAACTTACCCAAAAAGACTGTTCAAAATGGGTGCATTTGGGGCACATGGAGATTCCAGGTGTGCGATTGGTGATGAAGTTGAGGGTTCCACCTGAACTTGATGACGAGGATACATTTCACCTCCATTATAGTTTCCATTTATGTTTTCCTGATGCCCTTCATCAGGATATAAATCAACATAAGTTGGGGTGGTTGCTGTAGCCTCTGGAGGTGTTGGTTTTGATTTCTTCACCTCAATGACACCACCTCCACTCATTAGCCAGTTGTTAGTCTGTCTTTGTAGCATTGAAATTGGAAAATCAGAAGATGACCCCATTCCTGATGAACCTGGGTGGTTAGAATGACCACCGTTTGAAGTGGAAGCAGATGAAGCGTCACCACCTCCCCGATTTTCGCCCAAATTCTGCAGTTTATGTTGTTGTTCGATGCGGAGATTGTCCTCCGCAAGATGCTTCCAACGGAGCCTCAATCTCGCTGCTTGTAGCTCCTTGTCAACATCAATACGTTGCTGTTGCTGCTCACGATTTTGTTGAATCTCAAAGTACTGTTGAAGTTGAGTCATTGCGGGTGGCTCTGGTTCTGGCTGGTGGGGAAGGCCAATACCTGCCTGCGGCTGCGAATACTCCGAAAATGGTTGCGCCACTGGCTCCGAAATTGGATTAGCTTGATGGAAACCTTGCTGATGAGCTAGGAAAGGAGGTGGATCCCGAGGCACCAGAGAATAACAGCCATCTGGTCGAAGATCATGATATTCCTTATTATATTCGGAAATCCGGTAGATAAATTTGTGGGCTTCATAAATCGGACACTTCTACAGGGGTTAGAGATGTCCAATTAATCACATTGTTGTAGGAAATTCCCTCCTTCCAGTCAAAGTTAAAATGACAAGACCTTTCCATTTCCTCACTTTTATCGTCACAGTTGCATGGTTCTGTCGTTGCCCAAGTCTCAGGTTGTTGCTCAATCTGCTCCTTCATTTCCAGATAGAACTTTTGCTCCATTTCCGCCGAGATTTCGTCATAGTTTTGCATGTTGAAGAATGCCATTTTTTGGTGGAATCGGGCAGTGCTTTCCTGGAAACTAGCTAGTTGATCTTGGCATGTCTTCTTCACTCTGTCACAACGCTCTGCTTCCTTTTCCTACAATTTACAATAAAAGAGGGGATCTTATTTACATGGTTAAAAAAAATACGGACACAATGAAGTTTTTCGTTTAAAATGAGTCCAAAGTAAGTCCTTTACCACTTCAGTTTGGAGGAGTCCCACCTGGCGCTTGAGTGATACCACCCGTTTTATAGCCCCAAAATCGGGCTCGCAATCAACTACTCTCTCGTCCAAGACTAACTTCATGAGCGTCTCGTTCCTCTTGAATCTGTCAGAAGCCACCCGCTTTTCCTCAGAGATTTCAGGAGGTGCATCGTCCTCTTTCACCTCACGATTTGGAACAAAGCCTACGGAATATTCAAAATTCTTATTAAAAAAGTCATTTCCATCCAGATCTGATATGATAAGTTGATAAGGTTATACTTATTCATGTCGTCATGTCTTTTTTAATTTGAAACTTACCATCATTCTCAATTGGTTGCGGTGGACGAGGTGGAGTCCCGAGGGGGATGACAGGGAACCCATTTTTGAATTCCACCGTTTGCACAGGAGGTGAAGGCTCTTGGATTAGACCTCTAGATCGGGTAACACGAGTAGAAGCACCGGCACCGCAGGGCTGTTGCCGTTGAGCACACCGAAGTGAAGGTGGAGCACGGTAACGAGAAGCAATCCCTTCTGCTGCAGGTGGTACATCTCGTCCGTATTGATTGAATTCTTGGAATGGTTGCCGATTCTCTCCTCCTACTCGTCCCTGCTCGGAATATCCAACGTCTCCAATTAAGGATGGAGGTGAAGGTCTTGTTGATGCTCTATACGTAAGAAGAGGATATCTTTGAGGTGGAGGAGGTGGACGTGGATACAACAATGGTTGAGGGAGGTTTGGAATGTACTCATCCTCCCTAGAAAACCCAGAATTGGGACGATAATAGTGAGGAGTTGGTTGAGGGTTTGATAGGAAGGCAGGAGGGAAACGGGTCGCGTGGTATGGTTGTGGGTGCACAAGGATGTTCCCTACTAATTGGGGAGTTGGTGTGATTACCCCAAGGGGGAAAATCCGACGTGGACCTGAAAATTGATCCATTCTTTAAGATTCTGAAAGTCTTAAAGCTTGGAGTGAGCCTGACAGTGGCAGAGGAAAGGGTTGTGATAAAATGACACATCATTTTTTCCAGTGTGCACAGTTTTATGCAAAAAACAATGTTGAACTTGAAGAATTCAGGTGCAGGTGTGTTTTGGCTTGGCTTTTCTTCGGATTCGGAGTTCCAAGAAAAATTTATGAGTCTACCTCTATGAGTACGTGATTGTTGTGTTTATATACATGGAGCATTGTTTCTGACACCTGAATAAAGTCAAGGCTGAACGCAAGAAGAGTTGTTATTGCATTGAGAAGTTATGATGCTCTTCGTATGTTTGTGTATTCGTACATCGCTAATTCATACAGGAATCCCAATATGCTGTAGTGCGTGTATGCTTAGGTATGTGAATTGTGCATACATCATACATGAAGATGTATGTACTAACGTCTACATGATTCTGTTCAGTATAACTCGGTTATTTCACTCGGACTCATTCGTTTGGCATATTTGCATTTTCATAAATGCATCCTTCCTTCTTGTCCAGCATCGATAGTACTTAGTGCAAATACACACATAGGTATTTTGTAGTAGGTTGTTGGATATTCGTATCGTTCGGCGTTCATCGTTGTGAATGGCAATGCTGGATAAAAAATGAAATGTTGCATGTAAAGTTGTTGTTCCCCTCTTGAACATGGATTACGGTATGATTACGTATGATTTACGGTATGGCCTTTTATGAATGCATTCCCGTCGTCAATAAAACATGAAAGGAATATAGAGCGTATATATATACTCATACTCATCTCCAGCATTTATTTTGAGGTCGATTGATTACATTTTGTAAATAACCGGCAAATATGAGTTTATAATCATGAGTTTTGTCTTATAACCTTGGCTAAAGTCTTAGACGTTTATCTTCAAAATATATTAGCGATTGGAGAGTCTTCAGACGTGTACTTAACACTTAAAACAATAAAGAAAATATTCATTTTTCCTATATGAAGTAATGCATTATTTTTGCAATTTATGGAAAGATAAGAATCGTATCAGGAAAAGGTCAGTGGTCAGGTGATTCTCCTTGACCTTTGTTTGATCCTCTTTGCTTCTTGACCATTTATACGTGTATAATTGGTGAACCTTTAACCTGTGGAAAGTTGAGGTTATGATCCAGGTCATTCTTTGTTTGGATTTGAAATCTATACAAAATTTATGCAAATGTCAAATGCACTTGAAAGTGTGTCAAATCTGGGTATAAAAGGGCCAGAAAAACTGCACTCAATGTTCATTTTCGGTTTACTCCTCTAACTGACTACACCTTTAATCATTATTTTGGAAACTTTCAAGTCGATTGTTCCCAGAAATATTCTTAAATTTTGTTAAACTTTCCAAAATTTCCGAGCAGTAATACTTTCCTGAAAACTTTATTCAGTCGGAAACTTGTACTTCGCAAAGTTTTCAAATTTATTTCGAATTGTGCAGTCGTTTTGTAAAATGGAGTACCGACTCAACCCATTTATTCGGCGTAACCCGGAATTAGACGAACGCTGCTCCTCAACCACGGTGGTTTGTGAGGCCACTCCGACAAGAGAGTGGCAGCCAACCTGCACCTCAGGAGGAACGTGAGAGCCCACCTCAGCAACCTCGGGAGAGTACACCAGAAGAGGAGAATGAAAGCACGTCTGAGGAGCCTACGGAAGTTGCAGGAATTGTGGAATCCTGTGCAACCACAAAAGTGTGTAAAAGTGACACAAGAAAGATATTTATTTATAGAAATCTAACTAACTTGCAGGAAGTTTTATATTACCTTTGAGTTTCTTTAGATTTTTATGATATTTACTTAAGAAATTATTTTTGTTCTATTTTTTATACAGATCGATTACGAAGAGTTTACGTTCTTGTGGAATCTAACGGACTACGCCGCCATGACTACTTTGCCAATCATAAAGTCTCCTGTGTTCCCAGGAGGGCCGGAAAGCAATCACTCATGGTATGTTAACATGTCGTATTTGCTAGTAAAAATACTCCAGTATTATTGCGTTTTGTAATCTAATTTTACAATTTTTTTTTACTTTCAATTTTCAGGCAATTAAGAATCTACCCAAACAACCTGGACAGGGAGACCGACCAATATTATTTTGCATTGCATTTAACCTTAGTTGCTTTTGGTGATGGAGATGATTCACCTACACGTAAAATCAGAGCCCGATTTCAATTTAACCTTTTGGGTCCTGACGTTGAGTCTGGGGTCGAATGTGGTATGTAAAATAGGAAATTTCAATTGCAAAATTTGTCTTTCTGTTTCAATTTCTCAATGAATTTCAACTTTTAATCTAATTCGATGTTTTTTTTATTTATTTATTTACTTTAGCGATAAAGGGGGCAGACTTCAGGAAAAATTCAACCTTTGGCTTTAATAGAATCATCTTGTCATCCGACGTACTGGATGGTCCACGACCGTTACTGCACGGGGAACCGGGCTCCCTCCAAATTCACTTAAGAGTTTGGATTGAAAAAGGGGTGAAGAACGAAGGGCCCCAATCTATTCATAGTGATGGAGCTAGAGCTGCACGCAAAGATGAACGTAAGGATTCACTGGCTTTCGAGATGGGCAGCTTGTTTAAAGCGATTCTGGAGACGGATGTTACGGATGTTGAAATTAGAACGGAACAGGCAACGTTTAAAGCTCATAAGGCTATTTTAGCAGGTAAAAACATAAAAATTTATTTAATTCATTTAACTACATAAAATTCTGCTAATACTAATTTAGTTTGGTTTGATTTGAATATTTTTTAGCTCGCAGTAAAGTTTTTCCAGCCATCCTGGATGTGCTTAAGGATGAGGAACCATTAGAGGAAATCTTTATCGATGGGTTTGACAACGCGGTGGTTGAAAATATGCTAGAATATATATATTCAAGTGATATTAAACTGCCGGACGGAAAGACTGACGAGATGTTGCAGATCGCGGAAAAGTATGAGCTGGATGAGCTCAAGAAATCCTGTGAGACTGAGCTAATTGAGAAGATAACGGTTGATAACGCATTGGACACCCTATTTTTAGCTGACCAAAATAATGCCAATCTACTGAAAAGTCGCGTTATTGACTTTATTAATTGGTAAGTATAAAGTTAAAATGATTATGAATTATTTCAACTCTATCAATAACTTTTAATAATTAATAGCTACAAAAATCACTAAGTACTAATTATGGGGTATTTGCTTGCATTGATTTTAGGAACAAAGACACACTGACGGAATTACATTCTCTTAAGGGTTTCTTAACTGCTCATCCCACTCTTGCGATGGAACTTTTTGTGGCTGATACTGGTGAAAAACTTAACCCAGCAATTTTTCACGCTGGTCCAACGGGAAAAAAGTGAATATTTGATTTGAAATTTGAATATTGAATTCGTATTGAATTGTATATAAAACTATTTTTCAAGTCGATTATTATTATATTTTGATGACTTACGACGACGTCATTTATTTTATATTTTTCTGATTATTATTTGTTAATTTATTGCTTAGTTTTAAGTTTTTCGGTTTTTAGTGTTTTGGAAAGGAAATGGAGATGTTTTTGGGAATAGTTTTTTTTGTATATAGTCGTCTATACCGCAGAAAGAAATGAATTTATTGTGATGCTAATGAATTTAATAAATACATTTATGTATTTACAGATAAACACTTTTAATTGTCACTGATATTTTGCAAGTCTGCTAATTACGTTTCATTTTTAGCTGAGTGGTTTGCGTTAAAAACTTATTAGAAACATACATTCTATATTGTAATTGGTGTATCATTGAAATGTTTTGACTTCTGTTTTTCATATGCGTTCCAGCAACGTACAAAATTTTTTTTTCTCCTACTACTTTACAGGATGAGCTCATGCTTCTCAACGCAAGGAAAGAGTCAAAATACTTTTTCTGATGATAATGAGAAGCAAGAGCTCTGCCTCTGCCCGAGTCTGAAGAATGACAGACCTGTGAAAAATTGAACAGAAATGCTGACCACTGGTCATTCCAAAATCCAAAGTCAAAAGTCATCTCGAGAATATATTCCACAGGCTTGAAAAATATTATGATTTTTTGCGCTGCTTGATAATGTGTGATGATGATGATGATATCCTACAAAAACTTATAGTGAAGTGTTCATCATGAAAATGAAAACATTGCATCTTTTTTTTAAAATACCTAACACCTTCAGGCTAGTAACAAGATTAGCAAGAAAATAACATTTATACAGAGACAGACCACTCCCCATCATCACTTCTCATTTTGGTTATTCAATTCTTTTCTTTCCTTACTTTTTGCCACAGTATGAAATAAAATTTTAAAAAAACTATTGGACCCTTAAATATATTTTAGATAAATTATCTTAAATTCCATTATAAATTAGAATTTATTCTGTTCCCGAGAAAAGAGAGCTAGCATAAAAATGTTGAGTGTTCAAACATGTGTCACACTTTTATATCTCTTTTAGCTCGAGAGGATACAATTCCTTTTGCTTTGAATGAGGTCAAGAATTTAAGCTAACAAATACTAAATTGTAAATGCAAACGCATAAGTTTCGCAGTCACGAAATAATTTTTTTTGTTTTAAGAGTGCAGACTTCCTCAAAGTTTCTTTTGACATTTGGTACCTTTATGAATCCCTCAACGAAATACCTATGACGGAGAAAACTAGAAGGGAAGTTGAAAATATTTTTTCAAATGCCACTGATATATTGGAAATACATTCGGAAAATCTAGAAAAGTTGAGTGATAGAGTGAACGATTGGCTGGACGAATCCGATAATGAGGATAAAAACCAAAAATTTCTAATTAATTTTCATTTTTTGTTACATAAACTCCCATTTATTGGTGTTAACCTCAATCACATTTCATAATTAATATATAAATTTTTAATGGGAATATTCTACGACAAATTAAAAGAGACATAACAATGTTGTTTATTACAATAGATTGTAAATTAAAGCTCATTATTTCCAAGAATTGTGTCATATAAATCTAATGAAAATGAAATTATCCTTTATTACATGTAGGTTTATTAGTATCAACTATCAAACTGTAGCGTAGTTTTCATACAAAAAGGGTAAAAGAATCGTTTTATTTAACTATGGAAATCTACCGTGTGCTGTTCGTGTGTATTATGTTTCCTGCCGTTTGTTACGGTTGGGGGTTTCGATTCGTTGAATACATGAAGATGCAGATGCCATCTGAAAGTAAGTGTAATTAAGTTTTTTTTTGTGAACAAAAGTTTGAAATGATTAAGCTTTCATTAACATTAAATTTTTACAACGCCATAACTTTAATCTTGCAGACTGTGCTGAGTATGGTTGTTGGTTATCGCTATTTAGATACTCACGGAAAGAACCAAAACTGCATTTTGAGTATCATTCACTCAATTAATCTAGATGTTTCCCATAATGCGTCAGTAATCACCCCTTAAAATCAACAATGGGAGCCTTAATACTTTTGTTATTGTAATTTCTAATGAATTTCGACGAATAAACTGAACGGATAATACCTTATATCTTGAGAAACGTATCATAAAGCCATTTGTAAACCTTTAAATTAAAGAATTTTTTTTCACAAACTCGACCAAAATTGATCATATCATATTACGATAAAATTTAACTTTAACATATCTGAAGCGTTTGATCGGCATATTAAAACAAGATTGCCATTTTCAATACGCGGTAATCTGCTAAACTATTTTATGTACAATTAGACTAGACTTAGATAAGAAGACAGTGTCGTGTCTCCTTTTTGGTTTATGCATCTATTATAACAAATTGTTGAAAATAAACGCTTTTAACTTTGCGTCATTTTAATACTATTAATATTTTGCAAGCGCGCGTGCAACCTTTAATTGCCTGTTAAAAGGAGACCGAAAGGCTTTGGATAATCCCATTATACTAATCACACCATTGCCTTAATTGGTAAAATGTCACATATGAAATTTCCAGACAGAAACTCATTAAAATTTCTGCATAAATACATGCCCAAAAACTATCTTATCATCAGATTTACCAGGACGTTCTCCCAATAACACTAAGGCTTTTCCCAGCAAAATAAGGTGAGTAACTTCTTCGTTTTTCGACATGTATTAATATAATTTACAAAGCAAGAAATATAAAATATCAAAATATATATTTTTACCTGTATTCTTTTCAGAAATTCAAGCAGGTCGGAAAAATATATTCACAATGAAGATTTTTGAGAGCGTCACTACTCTATTTACACTGCTTCTGGCTGTTTTCAGCATCGGGATGGCTGTCGAAGAAGAGAAGGCGCCAGGCAGCAGTAAGTTTTTTTTCTACTTCGTTTTGATGCAAACTTTACACTCAAAAACTTTAAATGTTAACACTTAACTTAAAACTCGTTTATTTCCTACATTTTTAGGCTGCAGTGAATATGGTCATTCATGCTTGGGAGCCCATGGCAAAAAGTGAAATCATTTTTTTGTCTCTCATATAACTGAAAATGATTATAACTTATAATTTATTGTCTGTTATGTTGAAATAAAGCGATTTAAAATATAAAAAACAATGGTTTAACTGACGTAGAACATTCGTGTTGATTTTTTGCTATAGACAATAGCGTCGATATAGTCAACTTCACTTTATCATCCCTTACTCACTGGTATTCCGCTGATATCTATTCTCATTCGGTTATAAACTTTTTAACTAGGTTTTGTACTTAAATAAAAGACCATGATATTTCCATGAATGATAGTAAAGCAAGGTAGGATTAGTCTACGAACTGCAAATATAAGTGATTACACGATTTCTAGCTCAGGAAAAATGTTTCTAAGCATACTGTATAATATCAATATGAAATTTTCACACAAGATCAACTGCACGATTGAAATACAAACGATTTTTAAAGACTTTGATAGGTAATATAAACACATCACTCACACAGTTACACATAATGACACACAACAAGTGAAAGATCATGTAAATAAATCATTAAGAATCCCCCTATCCATTTCCATCGCATGAAGTTTGGAGGTCATCTCCATTTTTAAGAATTGCATCTTGTCAACATATTCCCTCAACTCTTCAAACAGATTCAAGCTACTCCACTTTTCGAACAGCTCTGAAACGTTGACGTCCCGAAATTCTGCGAACCTAAAGCAAGAATATGAACATTTAAAATAGTTCTTAATTACACCAGTCGCCAATCAACTGAAACAAAGAGCCAGACGTTTACATATTAATTATAATGAAGGAGAACATACTTTCCGTCCTCCGTCAATAGTTTGCGCAAGTGTAAAATCTCACGCTCCTTCAATAAACGGAGGGTAACTGCATCCCTTCCAAGAAATGGATGCAAAGCATTTCCAACATATTCATAACGTTTAATGGCTTCATTCAACTCGTTGGAAAACT
>JAANSM010004230.1:0-11619 GCA_036850725.1 Orchesella villosa
CTTCTCTGTTTTGAATGAATATGAGTTGGTAAAATGAAGATGGAAGTCGTTTCAGGCATGAATTTACATTTAATGCCTTGTAATTACGGGTGAGATTTAATGGAAAAATGCTTTGGTGAACCTATTAAAAAGGAAATGAGAGTTGGCTCCCTGAAGCGGTGGAGGAGTGGAAACCCCAGAAAACTGGCGGGCGGGAGTAGTCATGTTGCGAACTTAAATACTTTTTATGAAAAACAACGGTAACGCTCAAGGACATACGAATGAATATGAACTAACACCTTTAAAAACACAAAACTGTGTCAGATTCTAAGTAAAAAAAGGGGTTGTTTCTTGTTCTTCAACACAACAAAAACAGTAGAGTCTATCGTTTTATGTATACCAAAAAATGGAGAAAGTACATGATCAGCCCAATGATCTGATAGTTGACCATGTAATCCTGGACGGACACATTCATACAACACACTGAAAGGCATATCTCTACAAGAAACTTATTTGCTACATATTCTACACGAAAATGGGCTGACACTACATGGAAACATAGATGAAGCGGAAGAGCCTCCTTCACTTCACTCCTTTTTTGGATGCTTTCTACAACCCCAAGCGTAGGTGCGTTGTGTAGTCGTTTTCGACATTTGTGGCACTAGCTGACATGATATACGAATATTTAGAGGGAAATTGAGAATGTACCGCATCATTCCACGTGAGTTATACACATACATGAAAACGTATCTGTGTTCGTCTCATCATGAGATTTTTCTCGTTTGGTTCTCTTCCTTCTCGCTGAATACAAAATACAATGTTAGATTAAAAAATTAGAAAAAAACATGAAAGACTAGGATCCTCGTTATAATACTTTATGCATGAATAAGCAATGTTTCATTGTTGAGAAACGGGAAGGTATGTTCACGTCGCGTCGCTTTTTAGGGAAAGGGAGCGAGATCTGATATTCGTGCTCCAATATAATTATTCTTGTAATTGATCTTTTGCGCGAGCATCAACCATGCCAAGTTCGTTTTCGTCAGCATAATAATATTTTGAATTTAGAAGATGCTATAAAAAGGCGTATGGTATATTTCGAGGGTGTAATGTTAAGCATATACTAAATGGTCTAGACAAGTTGCCAAGAATGTTTAATTTGATTTAATAAAGTACTCCGAAGAGATAAAAAGTTGTATAATAAGTACTTTTATAATGGAAATCTGGAGCTCACCGTGCCAGATTTTCATAATTGCCCTTATTATTGTTTTTATTGACCTAATTGACCACAACACTTTATAAGAACTGCTTTATGGGATGTGGTATAACGCTATGCTATACTATAAGCTATAGACAATCCCAACCCAAGCCAGCTGCAAACAACATTTTAGAAAGGAGGAGACAGGAGACAACCAAAAATAGCATATACCCGAAAGCAAATTATTATGCACCAAACCTAGTATATAGTTAATGCACATTTACATCCATTTACAAAATACATTCATGGGCATCGGTCGGGGGTTTCCATTCTTTTTTCACTTCTTTAAAACCGAGTGTGCTTAAGTTGTAACAGAAATTTTTTGCATGGTGCTAGTTAGGATTTTATTTAGTGTCTTAAGCTTGTCCTCTCCGTTTATTTCGTACCATAAAACCTAACATACGGTCGTTTCTTTTCAATATCAGCGTCAATTTTTTGATTCAACTCTTTACCAGTTCGGATCTATGCATGGACGAAGGTATTTTGTATGTATAGGCAACTTTGTATGTATGTATTTTGTATGTGTTGCCTATACATACAAAATACCTTCGTCCATGGGATCTATGAAATAGCTTCCAAACACGCAGCGATACTGAACCCTCACTATTTAACCACTTTCCGTTTAGGATTAAAGTGCACACTTTTTATCACAAAGAACATCTGAATACGCTTTCTATTGCGTTTGTTTAGAATTTTTCACATTTTCTCCGGTGAAAACTATGTACCTTGCTTATTCTGTGTTGCCCTTATAGTGTAATGTCTAAGCTTGGACTTAAGGGAAAGATAAAAAATGGATGTTAAACTTCGGCTTGTAATGTGTACGTATATATAAGCCCACATTCTTTTATTGCACCTCTCTCGTCACGTCTGGCTGGTGTTTAGGTTGTAGGAAGTATGAAATGGTATCCTGTCAAACAACTGAAAGTCCCAAAGGTAAAATCTAGAGGGGCAAGTACAGAATAGAAACATTTGAGAGATGGGATGTGAGCTGTGTGCCTCCAATCGTTGGTAACCACCTAGATTGCTTAATATACTTATAGAAGTAGCGGTTGCGTCAATAGAAACCCATTGTGTAAGTGGCTACTATTTTAGCATGCTTCTACTTTTGGTAGTAACGGTCAATTTCACTGCTCTGGACGATTTTTTTAATGATGCAACGTTTGATTACGGAATTCGTATAGTCCAGCAGGATCCCATCGGGTTTCCCTTCAAACGTTAGCTGTCAGGTACACATCTTCCAAAAATTACACAACCGGAAACCCCCACTGTAAGCAGCAATTACTTTGAACGCTTTAAAAAATTAGGAATATCAGTATTAGTTTGAAAGCTGTCGCTTGCGAAACTGCATGTTTCCAAATAATGTTCCTGGTTCCTACTGCCTGGCTTACTTGTCACTTGCATTGAATATCCATTCGCATCCGTGTTTTCTATTGTACTATTTGAGAAAAAGTGCTGCACACCATTTCATCAATCAAAATATAATATATTTATTTTCTATTTTCATATCCAGTATTTTTCAATAACCCAAATGGTCAACGACCTACCAATGGCCATCTCAACCCTTAGTGAACGTAAGTTTTGATGGTTTCTTGACAATTTATTGCTATATTATTATACACGTAGGAACACGCATTACTTTGTCTGAGATGTCTGTTTCAAAGATAAGCACGTAACATTGGAATGTCATAATATTGGAAGGAAACGCTACGTGTGCACAATATGTATTTACGAAGCCTATTTACCCACCAACACAATCATTTGAAAACAGGCGAGTAATATGAGTATATCATCATTTTTCTCTTCGTTCATCGTTAGCTTTCACGTAAATATAACGACGTGAGATGGGGATAGAAAACTTCAAAGCATATTACGTATTCTCATCACATGATTTAACTTCAAACCTAGTCAAGATACCTGCATGAATTCTAATGGATCTATTTTTTCAAGGAGGTGCTCTCAGCATTGAAGTGCCGAGCCATATATAGTACACTACGAGAAATGGCTAGATACAAAAATTATAGGTTATGTTGTGTATATGCATTAACCAAATTTGAAACATTATACGTATAGCTTAGGTTTCAAGAAATGTATGTACATAGTATATATAGCAGGTTTAGTTTGGATCAATTTCCTTGCTCCGAGCCAAACCGTAGTGACTCTAAATTCTCTTAAAAACCAATATTCAATATTTGCATAATGTGCCATCAAAACGTGAACTGAGTGAGCCAAGTAATAATACTTCAACAAGCTAAACAAGAGAGAGGTTCGGAGGCGAAACCCCATACGCCAGAGAGAGGCGGATGGATGAGCAAAACTTCAAAGCTCACTTTCTCTAGCTCAGATAGTGAAAAGCTGTATAATGATTACCTATTTACTTTTTCAATCATAATGTTATACATGAAATGGAGCAGATGGAATGGAAGAATAATGAAATGGGGTATCATATTTTCAATTGTTTGGGAATATCTGAGTGGCACTCCATAAATTGAGGTTTATAATTAATTGAAAACCACTTTGTACACTTACCAACGAGAGTTAATTCTACTTTCACGAGGTTCATCTATCAATGTTGAATTTCTGAGGTAATCTTTGCAAAGATCAACCAATTTTACACGTTCAAGTGATGATGACATTATTTACACCACTATTAATCTCGCAATTTTAGGCCGATCTGGAATAAATAATGACACCTCAAAATTCTACAACAAAACTATTTATATATTTATTGAGCTCCTTAAGATTACCGCTCTGCTTTATTTTAACAGCCTAAAGAAAACTGTTTGAATATGAAAAATGTGAGTTGGTTTCCTCAATGTCAAGCGACTTGCTAGCTTTATGATAAATTAGTTATGGTTCCAATTAGTCAATGTTACACACTAAAAGACGCTGGTCGTTTTTTGACTACTTGATGCATAATCCAACACACTTTGTGCATTACGCCATGTCAAATAAAAGGAGACGCGGGCGTTCAACGTACTTCGTTATAAAAAAAATTAAACAAGCCAGGGACTTCAGTTTTTTCAAGGAGCATCATCCATACAACCACCATTGACGGCTATATACACAATTTATATACTCGCCACCGCACCGTCATGTTCAATACCCTCATATAATAAAAAAATTAAACAAGCCAGGGACTTCAGTTTTTTCAAGGAGCATCATCCATACAACCACCATTGACGGCTATATACACAATTTATATACTCGCCACCGCACCTTCATGTTCAATACCCTCATACACGTATATACGTACAACCTTGCAAAAAACTGATCTTTTTAGGAAGGAAATAATAGGTTTGGCGTGTTCTCTTCTTCAACTTCCATACACATTGTTGCCACTCTTTTCTCCATGAGACAGAGATGGATGCTTTTCTGGGTAATCCATTACATGAAAGTGAGCAGCTGAGCTATGTGCTTTGAACGCAAATCAAGGGTGGAGAAAGATGAAAAGGAGCGTTTGAATGGTCGGGTTAAGTATTAAGATTTTTCGGGCTTTTGCCATATAATGGGAATAGGCGCCATTGATATGTCATCAACCGAATAATGGATATATAGGACTAACTGAACTTACTAAGTGTGTGTAAACTACAAGCTTTTCTCTCTTTCTCCATGATATTGAGATAAAAGATGGCAGCTTTAGTAAATGTAATATTTTAGTAACAAAAGATAACTTGGGTACAATCCTAGTCACGTACCAAGGAACAAGTAGCGTTATTCCATGCAGAAAAGAAAAGAACATAGAGAGGATTCAATTAAACATGTAATCCTCGTGCTCTAGAGAATAACGGGAATATTTATTAGGTTAGATAACAAGGATAAGTAAAAATGTCACTTTTAACATCAAGGGAGGAAGCGAGATGAACATTTGTATGCAAGACATATGAGTGAACCTTTTTTCCTAAGTTTTTAGCTAATCATCTCATTCTAGTATTCTGGAAAAAGTTGCTGACGAGCTCAATTCATTAAAAATACAATCTGCAAAACTGACTGTGACATGTTGACAAATTTTTGGGCTTGATGATTTCCTAAAGTTAGTTGAAGAAAAAGTTTAATTACATGTAATTTTCGATGATTTTTTACAGGAACAGCAGCAGCCATCCTGGCGGTTGTTTTTGCGCTTTTCTTCTTCTCATCCGGATTCATGACATTTCGTGGAGCTGATGAGGTAAGCCTGGCAATTCACAGACGTAATTAGTTTCTGAATTCCCTTGAATATTGTTTATAGTTTGTGACTTGTGAATGTCCAAAATGGATCCTGTCTGACACACAAAGTGATAGTATAATCCATAAAGTTGGTAGACATATCAGCATAATAATATCTCGGTGCAAAGCTTTTATTCTATTGGTTTATTTGTAACCCGATGTTTCGGCTGCGACTGCAGTCCGAATAGTCTTTATTCATACTATTGAACCTGTCATTTTCCAAAAAAATTCAATATCTTCTTAGTCAGGAATTTGTACAATTCATTGAATTGCATACAGATATCATATGATACCACATGATTTCTTCATTGTACTTTTCTATTCAAAAATTGCTTAAATATTTTTTTGTAAGGTTGTGTTCGTTTTGATAAAGTATTTGAATGGCTTCAATATAGCAATGAAAAAATTATTCTGATTACGATTCCTAATCACAACTCAAAATCATTTGCTTGTTCGAATGAGCATACATTGTATTGTACTCATCAGTCAGTGCTTGTCATTCAGTCATGTCTAAGTAGTCGAAGTGGAATCGTGTAAGATACAATGGCGCTCTATGTATATTTACTTGTTAAGATGAGTGTCTGATCTTCTCAGTATAGGACGTAAGTAATTCTCATACAAAAAAATTCCTGTTTCAAGTGAATTGAGAAAAATGTTCAGAAAGAATTCTGTTATTCATTGTAACGAGCACATCAAAATCTCATTCGTTGTGAAGGCTCAGAATAATTTTTGAATATCAAGTGGGCGAGCGGATATACTTTCCAATTCCAAGACAGATTGGTATTCTGAATGTGATATATTATCACAAATATATTGTTCAATTGATACATGAGAATGCAAAGTAAATAAAATGCTATATACGTATAGAACTGAGTATTAATCTATACACGGATATTATAGATATTACTACAATGTATATATGAGCAAACAAAACATACCAAAACCGCATCGAATTTTGGTAACTCTCTCATGCACTAGACTCAACTTTTGTTTACTCTGGAAGTGGAATGTCTCAAAAGACGTCTTTCTTCGAATAGCCCATTATTTTCAAAGGAACGACATTACAATTATACGGAAGATTGTTATATGTTATGTATGACTAAATGTATAAATATAACATAAAAACTTAAACCGATACATATATGGTATCATAATATGTAATATGGTACTCATGTGATCTTTCATTCAACTAAGTCGGAATAAATCTGAATTTCCCTATTATTATCAAGCATTATTGCCTCATTATTCTTTTTATATTACGTTAAAAGGGAAAGTTAGCGGGGTTCTGTGGAAGAAAATAAAATTGAGCTGGTGAAAGGAGGGAGGTTAAGTGTGCATATGGAACTTTATAATCACGTATGTATGCATAATAATAATATATTTATATACTACACTTCACGGTTTTCCCACGAAAGTAAAAAACCTTTTACAGTCCGTAATACTGGTGATACAGTTAGAGTTCAGTAATATAAATACTTCATTTCAAGTACACTTTCTTTTCCTTTTTTATGAAAGACGATGATATGAGATCATATTACAAGTGCGGCCACGAACCTCTCAAGAGACACACACGCCAGTGAAGAAATGAGTTAGTTTTTCACCATCACATATCGCACACAGCATCTTTTCATTACTAAAACAGGCTCACTTCTCATACCATGCACATACCACCTCCAGTACCCATTTTATTATTACAGTGCTTTCAAATAAAAAGAATGACACGAGATTAGCAAGCATAAAATCTATTTTCCTCCAAATTTTCCTCTTTTTTGTGACCATTTCCTTTATAGGAACTTGGGTGAAGTGATATGCATATTATTACAAGAAGGTTTGTAATAAACTTGCATTGTTCGCAAAGATTGTAGCTGAAAGACATATCACATTATTTCCGTTACTTATACCATACTACTCGTTCCAGAAGGAGATTCAGATTCCTTTGTTCTTTCATCAGAAGAAGGAGAAGAAGAGGGCTAAGAAAAAGAATAAAAACGTAACTTCCTTGTGGTCCTCGAGGACTATGGAATAATGAAAGAAGAGAAAGGAAAAAAGGAAAATCGGATGAAACAGTCTCCTTTCTTTCCAATTTTGTAGCCTACAGCCAACATGCTCGTCGTGAGTCTTCAAAAGCGGTGTAATACAATCGGCTTATTGAAGCATTCTTAAAAATAATTTGCGGAGCGTAATTTTAGAATAGGTACGTTTTTTTTGAAGAATGTTCTTTCGACTATATTTTATATATTGAAGTATTGAACCACGTGTGCCTTTCTCTCAAACACAATACTTAATATACAAAATGGAGTTTGTCAGTTATTGTAAATCGGTTTTAAATGTCATGTACATATTTGTTGAAAGCATGAAAGGATTTTCTTGTTCGATTCTCTCCAAACGTACTTCATTGAGCTGTGTATTTGAAATGGAACTTGTGACATTGTTAAAAAGTAATAGTAAAGAACATTTCAATTTTACCAATCTTGTTTGTCATATAAATGAATTCATTTAATTTGAAATGTCTTTTGCTATATATGACATGAGGTTTCCATTCACTTGAACCAGTTCCATGTTTCAGATTACTGCTGTATAAATTATATTGTGACATTATTCGTTGATTTTCAATTTGAGATGATTTTTACATGTATTTTGATCTCTCCCGTCTCAAGTAACAAGATTTTGACATTACAAATGGAGAGAAAATATATATAAGGATTCATCCTACATTACAGTTTCAAAGCTGAAGTTAGAATTGCTAAAATAAGTTCAACGTAGAAATCGTCCTTGTAGAAAACTAAAAGTTACTTTAGCATGCATGAACAACTTTATACGTAGCATTAAATGTACACAAATACTACACTCTTGTGGCTGCTGGTGAAAGTAAGGGGCAAGAAAAGGAAGCTACGAAGGAGAAAGTAAAATCCAATTTCATGGTATACTAACAAGACCCAGTCAGTCTCATTATAGGTTATGGCTATATATTATATAAGTCTCGCCTTCGCTTGTTAACGTTAAGATGGACACGAGTCATGTCCTCTTGTCGCACCGCAAGTGTATGTCACTCCTGTTACCGCATTTTCACATTATTTTCTATTGAACTAACAAAATAAGAAGTGGACCATAGTTTCAAATTTTCAACAAGATAAAATCTATATACTAGCTTTATAATAATGGTTTGTTGGTGTAGGTTTATTATTACCTAAATACTAAACTTAAATTCGATGTAACATAACATTCGATCAATTCAAAAACTTTGTGTCATACTGAGGCATAATATGAAACTTTGGTGGAACATTGATAGACGAAAAGTTAAAATGAGTGAGGAATGAATAAAAGGAAGTCACTACTTCAGCTGTGCCTTATGGCATCTGACTTGACTCAAAGAAAAAGAAGAATCTTCTTGCGAAGTTTATTGTTTCATCGTCACTATGTATAAGTATATATGTATTTTTGAGCAAAAAATATCTTTCCCACAGTCAGTAGGTATCTATAACAGGATGACTTTTTTCTTTCTCTTTGTTTCCTCTTTCCTTTCGGTTCCTTTCCTGTCAGAACCCCATGCAGCAGAAAAATATGATGAAAAGTTCAACATTTCTCATACTTTTTTCCTCATATTTTTCTTTTCCCTCTGCTCACTGACTGACTTTAGTTGGTGGTGCTTGAAGCATGAATTATTTCTAAGTTATGAAACATGTATAATTTCCCTTTCGAGTTTTCTCGCCTCCTTTCACTCACTCGCTCCATTTCTTGAGACCTGCAGCCAGCCCTGAGTTCGCAAGACGTCTACTATAATCGTGTCTTTGTACAGGGTCTTATATATACAAGACATATAGCAGTGTGTGGTAGAAATAATAAAGTTGAAATGAAAAATTTGAATGTTACTTACTGATAGTCTGCGGATGTCAGTGGCAGCTGAATGATGCTTGAGAGATTCAAGGGAGTACATTTTTTCCAGGCTTTACGTTGACTGACGTTTCTCTACCTACTTGCTCATAATATTTTGAAGTGTTATTGGATGCAAAGAAGAAAACTGACGAAGAGTTTGATAGGTGCGAGTGTATAATTTTATGCAAGTACAAACAAACATGGAATATTCTTATGGAAAATTGGCATAAATAAAATATTTTTATCCTTTACTTTCCTGAAAAGCTAAAGTAAAAGGCAAATTAAATTGGAGGCATATGCCACCTCCATCCATGAAGCTGCCAACTTGTCACCGTCTTGACCTTTATAAACGATAATTTTAGTGCATTGAAACCAGCGTAAGAGATACATAAGTAGAAAATAAGAGATACTAAGATATTTGGCATCTGCTTATTGCTTAGGCTTTGATGAACAACTCATATAACATAACTGATATTACCTTGTACTAAACATCGTCTACGGGGCAATAGTATACAACTTTAATAAAGAAGTTAAGTTACGCAATGGATTGTAAATAAATCCACAAAAAATATCAAGTAAAATGATTGGGCTAAGTGTAACATGATGCTCAGCCATTTATTCATGTACAACAATTTATAAAACTTTACTTACTAACCGTATTTTTACTAACGTAATAACAGGTCTACCTAACGGCTTCGCCCAAACACTTTCTCTGCAAGGGTTATGCACTTAATTTCAAAATTTGAAGGACGCTTCGCTTGCATTGTAGATATGTCGTACTTCGTTATTGTACAATTATAATAGGCTTGCCATACGTTGTAATTCTTTCAAACAGATTTGACGTTTAAGCGTGGGATCTTTACACCAAATTTCATGTCTGATTAATGAAAGTCTACGTGCAACAGGAAACGGAGCCTCTGGGGTCTCCAATGTACTTGTTGCTTCACTAAATGCCTTTCCGTTCCACATGTATATTTACGTACTCACATAAAACTGAAAATGCATCATGAATGAAGTCATACATCATACCTGTGTGTCAGACAGCGTCTCTGTGTGCATATTACTCAATTTTTCAATGCAACCGTGTTGCCATAAACCTTCAACAGCAAAAAATAAATATTACTCTTTTGTTTCTTCAATTTCCGTAGGAGTCCTCAGTCCTCATTGGTGGAGGTGCCGTACTCCTCTTTCTCATCCTGGGGAAAAGATTTGTCCTAATGTACTTCGGTTTGCTCCTCAAGCCAACCTTACCGGAAGGCGACTTTTTGAATCCATATGGGAAAACTGTACCAGTCATATTCACTGTATTGCTGTACCTAGTCTACTTGGCGATACTATTTTGCTACCATAATGAATTNTTCGGTTTGCTCCTCAAGCCAACCTTACCGGAAGGCGACTTTTTGAATCCATATGGGAAAACTGTACCAGTCATATTCACTGTATTGCTGTACCTAGTCTACTTGGCGATACTATTTTGCTACCATAATGAATTGAAGCACATGGATAGTCAAGAGAGACCACTATCACCCCTCAACTTTCAGAGTCCAAGACATATTCGACCCCCAAGTGGGGCTGGCACACCATCAGCGCTTCCCTGAGACCAGGAGGATATTATAGCCACTGAAAAGCTATAGCCAAACCAGTCTAGACTTCAACTACTATATAATGATACAGACACATACAATAATACATATATAAATATGATTTTTTCCACTTTGTATGCAAAAACCTATTGATTAAGATTAGAATGATGATGATGTTGAAATGAGATAAGACGCAGATCACCAATCACAGACGGTTCAAAAATAGTCAAGTCAAACCGGAACAGTTACGGCGTAACTTATCTGATAATAACAGATATGCCTAAGTATTCACAACTCGGGATAAAAATGATTGGATAAATATGAACGATACAGTGAACAGCTGCGAAAATGTAGTTTGCCAAACTGAGAATTGCCATTTGTTTTCATTCATATGGAAATCGCGTAGCACTTTTGACTATATTTTCCTTTGTTCAGTTGCCTACCTCACTGATGACCTTCTTTTTATTCACTGTTCACTTTATGAGTATTATGCGGCAAATACTAAATCGCCTTGTTGACGAGCGCGAGCATATTTCCGATTCCGACGACACAATCGACATAAAAAACACAATCTCAAATGTGAATGTTGAATATGTGCTACTCAGTTTTCGCTCAATCTACTCTGAATAGTATTTTACTCTGAATCTGGAACCTCAATTCAATTGCAAAAATTCAATAAAATATTGAAATAAAATCCTTCGTGTTACTTTTTTGACGCAAATTTAG